>JAGDQP010002644.1:2001-45732 GCA_022664845.1 Lepisma saccharinum | reverse complement strand
TCTCAATTGTACAAGCAGTAGCAGCAATTTTAAGTTTTTATTTCACAAACGCTCATGTGCCTACCTGGATTCGAACCTACAATCTTCTGTGCCCTGGCCTTGAACTCTAGACCCTTAACATTAGATGTTTTGCAAGAATTACCACAATAACAAATTGACCTCCAACGAGCAAGCACCTTTAATTGTATTCATTTCATATATATATTAAATTTGACTTAACCTTCGTGTAATATATTCATAATTATGCAATGACTCCATTTTATTAAATGCAATATATAGGTACTTTATTCATCCTTGAAATGTTATTAACATTGTGCGAAGAAGGTGGCAACACAGTTGTGTTATTTCAATTTCCTCCCCACATATACACTCTCATGAAGCGTAATTGCAAAAAATCACATGATATGGATCAGTATTCAAATTTTTCTTTTACGACATTTATTTATGATCATTATGGGAGAAAATGTTTTTGTTTTTTTTATGTGCAGGGGTTATTCTCGCAATACAATGTCGTTTCAATATCATAACACAACAGTGAACATACCACAATTTTTGGCGACTTGACTGCTAAGATCTGAACCACCTACTCGAAAATTAAATAGGGTTGCTATGGCAACGGTGCTATGTTAATGTTTAATAATACAAATAGAGTTAACATAGGTATAAGTAGTTAAATTAATGCATATATATTTTGTTCTAGTGTGTTTAAAAAGATGTTCAGTATTCTACAAACATACTATGATAAAATTAAGTAAATATTAATATTGATTTAGCAGTTGTGATTGGTCATGAAAGCTGGATGAGAATCATATAATAAACATTATGCTTTTTTTTTTAGATGCTTCTTGAATTGAATTGAATTAAGAAGTTTGGTATTTAAAGTTAAACAACTCAAAATTTGAAAGTTTTACAAGCCTCAGTAGCACACATACGTTGGAAATACGTGGATTAAAGCGTTAGTACCGAAACGTAATATTAACGTTGTAGATGTACCGAAATGTCCATCTGTTCAACGGTTTATTCTACGTTGAATAATGGTTGAGACGAAACAAGTTGAAATGAAGAAGCGGACGATGAAGAAACGGGTTCAGTTGGCCAAAAACTGAGAATAGTTGCTGTCTATATTGGTATACATATTTAGTCCGTTACTTTCATCATGATATTCAATATTAACTTTCCAATAGTAAAATATCCAACCGTCTGCTGAAGGGTTCGAAGCTAGAACGTTCCGCACTCGTCGTTGGTAGCTCGACACGCTACCATTCATCCACGAAGTCGCCTTGAGAGTCACTGCACTTTTACGGAATCTGTATTTAAACGCCTTGAACACAGCCGTCACTAATCCAGATGTGTCTTTTCATCATAATCTAAGATTGTTTTTATTATTTTTTTTATTTATGGCCTTTAGGCGAGGGCCTATGTTGAAGGTGCCGTCCCAGCATTTTCCTGGTATGACTGAGGAAAAACTCTAGAAACCAGAGCCCTATTGTACGAATGTTTCTATTACTCCTCTGGATTGTTTGTGCATTAAAGAAATTGTAGAAAGCCATAAGCCAAATCATTTTCAAAATACATTTAAAACTTTACAACACGAAAAATCTGTGGCCTGAGCCAAAGTTGCCTAAAAGCCTTAAGATCATTAAATTCAAACCAAATCTCTGCTAAAACTTCTACATGAAGTACCACCGTTCTCCAACTACATTTCAACCACCATATTAGGTCTAGTAGTTTCTAAGTTATAAATTTCCCCCTATCTCCGGAACCACCTCTGCAGTCTGTATGATCAATACGGATTTTAACTTGTCTCGTCAAGACCTTTCCAACGACACATCAACCACTTACCTAGCATTAGCAGTTCGTGAGTTGAAAGTTGTCGACAGATGGACAAACGGTTATATAAAGCGTTACATCACTTCCTATTGAAGCCTAGAACGAAATAAGAGCATATAAATAGACTCGAAACAGTGTAAAGAAACACGAAAAACCGCCAGTCAGGTTGGACTTTCTATGTATGATGTAATAGCTGTGATCAATCTTGTCTTTTCATTGACTATAGTGGATTTGTTCAAGTTTGAAACTAAGCCCAGAGCGGAGTTTTCCAAATTTTCCAAATCATTCACTTCGATTTTAGGCATATTTTTTATTTAAAAAATCTAAGCTTCAGGACAACGAATTCAGCGACAAAATTACATGTATGAGAAATGACACAATCAGTATCTCAATTTCTTTTTCAAATGTTTTCTGATACGAAGAGTTTCTTTACCGTATTGCGCTTTCGCCCCCGCTTCATTATGCAACTGGATGTACAATTGATAAATCCTGGTTGCATAACACTAAAGGATAAGTGGAGAGTTTCCGCTTTATTCAGTTAGCAAATCAATGAATTAATCTAAATCAGAATAACCTTGAGTGTAGTAGTATTATCTACCGTCATAACACATTTGTTTAAAATCGATTTATTTATAACACAATTATTTTTTCTCACAATTTATCCTTCACCAGGATATGAAAACTCTAACTCTGTATTGATAGCTTTATTTTTTTTTAACTTTTTTTATTACAAGCCTTTTTTGTGTTTCACTGATGAGAGAAGTTTATATATTTGTGATGAAGGATGCGGGTATGCTGAGAAAGAACGCTAAACTGACCGTTTAACGGAAGACGATTTCCTTTGTGAAATTTCTTGAAATTTTATATCTGAGGGGTTCACGAACTAGAAGTAAAAAAAAAAATTGAACTACCAAAAATCCAAGATGGTGGCTTAAATATCGAAATGGGGAACATATGGGGTTGCTCACAAGACGAGATTGAAGCTATGTCGTCTGGAAAATGTCTTGTTCAGAAAGTGTCTCGTCTCGTATATTGTTTAGTAAGACAGAACCTCGTCTCGTTTTCCATGAACATTTCTATGTGTTGTCTCGTCTCGTGGGTAACACTAGGAACAACCCATGGGTTCCTTTTATAAAGAAACCATCCGATTTACGTTAAATTTCAAATCTAGGTTCAGAAGGACGCCAATTTTGATTCTAAAGTAAAAAAAAAATGAAAAAAAGGCAGTCTGAAACGACTTGATTATAAAAATCGGCTAGGTTTTTAGTCTTTTCCAAGTTTTTCTTCAGTCACACCAAATGTCAGGATGGTACTTTCAAATTAGGCCCTGGTCAAATTCTTTACCACATTCTTCCTCTATCCTATCTCAGCCCGGGCGAAAGTTACCTATAAACCGTAATTAAATTGAGATTGGTTTTTCGTAAATTTCTCACCAGGAGATTGCGTTCAGCGCTGACTTCAGTTCCTGAAAGGAAAAATTGTCCAAGCGGTGTTGGCGGTAGTCCAAATTGCCTTAATTTTCATAATTAAGATACTTTTTTAAAAAAAAATCAAGTATATATGTATGCTCTTTAATAACGTAATAAAAAGTAAGCATTTATTTTTCATTACCTGTGTTCAAAACAGGCCGATTTAAAAAAGCCAACTGGTGTTTTCTGTGGTATGTAAACCTTATATGTCTTCACCATAAAGCGTTTCAGAGCTTACGATTCACCCTGAAAATATACACTTCTTGTACACTTTATATGGATAAACTTTTTATCACTTCATTTTTTTAAACATTTTGTTAACGCTATACTGTCCGAGGCACTTCTTTTGTATAGAGATTACTCACTATAACTCGATAAATATTCATGAGAGGTCTCTTGTGTTCCTCGTCCATAGGTAGGTTAAAGCAAGACTTTCATGCACATTATCTGGATTTTTGTCCTCATTTAAGCTGGTCTTCTTTCATAAAGACCACCAAAATTACCTTTTGAGACATTCTTATCATAAGTAGAAAATGTATTCGCAGTCCAGGGTTCGATCCCCTTATGAGGGCCCAAAATATCGGTGTTGACCCAGCATCGTAAAGGCAATTGGGAAGATACTTGAAAAAAAAAAAGATGTAACGGACTGTGGTCATGAAAGTCAGACAAAAGTACGCCCTTTCACCAAGTCACGAAGTTACGACGAATACAGCCATCTGACAGGCCAAGACTCTCAAAGGGCTGTCGCGCCAGTCAGTCTAGTTAAGTTTAGAAAATGTATTCAAATTGTAAGCAAAGATGAAAGAATATACAAGTGAACAAAAATTGAATGTGTGTATTGTCTAGTTCTGAATTCTGTAGCCGCGAGGAGTCGTAGCGTGATCATGGGTGGGAAGACACTTTTCACAGACAATGTGAGGTAGGTAGTAAAAGTGCGAGTTCTCGCTGATTGCTTGTGCATTTTCCACTTCACCCACCCCGCGCGCTAGCCAAGACTCCTCTTAGAGGTCTACATAACTCGGAACTGCACAATTCAAGAAGCGCACTTTTTAACGTGCCCCTTTGCTCCCACGAAAAAGAAAATTTGGTCCACTTTTAATTTGGACTTCATTTGTTACACAGGCTATCGCCTCGACCAAAACAATTCCAAAGAAACTAACGTCAGACTTCGATTCAGAGTTTTCGATTGATCACCGAGCGGGCTCAGTTACTAGAGCGTTGATTTCGTATACGAGAGGTCCTGGATTTGGTACGAGTGACCGACCATCCTAACTGAGATTTTTTTAGGGATTCCTCATCAGTCTCACCACCCAAATGCCGGGATATCTTCAGCTTAGGCCCTAGACTGCTTCCCGTATCCTTTTCCCTTATCCCTTCCCTCTCGCGGTTTGAGTCATAGATGCCTCAAGGCCATAAATAAATTCAATTCAAAACTCGATTTTTCCCAACATTTTTAAACTAATGAATCTAAAGCTGTCAGGGCCTTTGGTTAGTTTTCCCATTTAACGAATTGACTTTTGTTTCATCGTATGAATCTCAGTATCACGCACATATCTAGAAGTTGGTTTCGGGGGACGTACAGCGCGGGGGGGGGGGGGGGGAGAGGTCTGACAGAGTGTAACATTTACGAAAAATGCATATAATTTTGCCTAAAATTATACTTAACAAAAAGAAATTTAAATCCGAATTTCGAGGGGTCTGCCTCTAGACCCTTCTCCTAAATACGTCCCTGTTCTACTGATGTTCAAGTACGTTATAATTGAGACCGCCGTAAGTTTATAGTGTAAAGTTATTTGTGGCTGGTATTACGGCGCTTTTTTGTACAAACAATTTTTTTTTTTATTCAGGGTCACTTTTCCTTTCATGGATGACCTAACGCCAACGTTTTTTTTTTTTCAGTGTACCTTAAGAAGTAAGAAACATGATTTATTTTTTCATATATTCTTTTGGCTTTCCAGCAACACTGTGCGAGTTTGCATAAAGTAGATAGATAATTTATCCACATGTTACATTCTCATCTTGGCGTCTTTCGCTCTGATTAACTGCGAAACTTTGTAATTTATTCAGCATTGAATTAATGCAAATTTATTCCCCGAATTTCGTCTCCAGAAGTTTAGGTCGTCTCCTGTAGAAATGCATTCTTTCGCTTCTAATTGATAGCTTAAAACACAGCATAATAGATTTGTGTACTTTAAAATGAAACGTTAAAAAGTACAATGAAAACTTACTTCTGAATTTTGATATTTAAATTTGAATCTCGTTTAAGGCCTTTAAGGAATTTTGGCTTAGGCCGAATGGATGATGATGCGAGAATTGGTGGAACGAGGCGGGATCGAACTAGGTACCCCACGTAGCAAAGGTGAGCGACTGAGATATACCCTTATCTCTCACAATAATACATTTATGGTAAAACTGACTACAGAAACGTATTTCTTGTAAAATCCTAGCCCAGAATGACATATTACACGCTTCCTTTCCCATTTAAGAAAATCAATCGAGACTTCAAGATGGCGGCCATGAAGAACTTACCCTCGAGCAGATAGCGCGTTCTACCCAGTGTCCATTGCTGTGTATTTGCCTTCCATTTCTTTTAGCAATTTAAGAACAGGTTATTTCTACACTTTTTTTTTATCACTTTCCACAGACAGAATTTGACTTTTATATCATCGACATCTCCCAAAGTAATGGCGCTCGAGTAACCAAAATTTGCATGAGCACATATTTTCACGTTGGAAGAAAAAATATCAAATTATTTTCTTCCCCAACAGTATATTTGCTTGTAAGAAGAGTGAATATTTTGCTATTTTGATTTAGTGTATAGGCTAAACAGAGTCTACGGATAAAATAGTAATTATATATCATTGAATTAAGGAATCTTTGTCTTTATGCAAAGAATGTAAGTCACAGTTTATGCTATTAACATTATATATTAACTCGAGTAGTGGTACTATTGCGAAAGGATGGGTCTCTTCCGTTTAAGATGTGGAAAACGGAAATAACAGTAAATTTCTTAATGTCTAAAAAATGTATTCAAAGTTTTATTGTATTATTTTTGTTTTTAATAGAAATATCCTTGGATATTTTGAGAATAGTTAGATTTTCAGGAAATAGCCACTTTTTGAATCTGCAACACAAATTTTACACCGATCGATTTAGCAGTGTTTATTAAACCGTGAAGCATGTCTGGTCCGCAAGATGTCAGGTCAAATAGTGTAGAATTAGTAATAAATGTTTGACTCGACAAACAAACAATCAAACTAAAATTGTGAAACTCTTACGATTTGTGTATTTCCAAACTCCTTTTTCAATTCTGGTCTTTTCAGTTCCAATTTTATTTAACAATATATTTAAGTGGACTTTCTAATCGGCGCCTAACGGCCATGGCACGGTTGGTAGAACATTGGGTTCGATTTCCTAAGGTTCTGTTTTCGATACCAGCGGTCGATCATCCTGACTGACTTTATCCGGTGATTTTCCTCAGTTACACCAGGAAAATGTCAGGATGGTATAATTAACGTAGACCCTGGTCGACTCCTCCACCCATTCGTTCCCCTACCCTATCCCGATCTGAGCCATAGATGCCTAAAAGTGATAAATAAAATTCACCATGCCAATGAATAACCAATGACAGTTGTCGGCCAGGATCAATGACTTGGGTGGGGGATGGGTTTGCTAAACCAAGTACTATGTCACCTAACTGGCATCTTCACTTCAGTATTTTTTATTGAATCCAGCATCTTTTGGTCTTCCACTTCCTTTGATTAGCTCAAGAACTCTTTCCTCGTTGGCAGATTTTAAAGAAAATAGCGAAAAGAGAGAATTGAGGACAAAGAAGGTAATAAAGTCATAAAACGTCTCCAAATTCCCTCGTCCATTCCGTTGGAAATAAGAGGGGCCCTGTCTAATCCTCTGAGTTATGGCCTTTGAACCAAACATCTTTGTTTTCTAAATTTGAAAGTTTTTTTCGTCTTCCTCTGGTTGGTCATCTTTGCAGTTTTATTTCGGGTTCAACTTCAAACTAACGCCTGGATCATTTGTCGCCGTGAAGTGCGGCGATGTTTCTAATAAAATTTCTAAAGTATTTACTTTCATTTCAGTTTCAACATTCAACGATAATTCATTTGCAGTATCGTGCGCTGTGTGGTGTTATCAAGTGTCTTTGTGCGTCTTCTCGTGCTAATCTAGTTTTGCATTTTACTTATTGCAGCTTTTTACGTGTTCTCCATTGAGATTATTTGTAACATAATAAGTCTCTGTGACTAGCGTAGTGGTAATGCGTGTTTAATAATGAGTACTGCAAAGTCTAAATTTTTAAGTGGTGCTCAGAAACTAAAATTAGTCCGCAAACGGGAGGAAGCTGCTAAGAAGTTGCCCGAAATTTCAGCTTTCTTTAAAAGTGAGGAACCACGGGTCAGTTCAAGTAAGATCTCGTCTAGTGACGAAGGTGTGACAATACAAAATCGGGCGATAGTGCATCTTGCAGCAATTTAACATTGAAATATATATGTTCTATGATATTTGTTTGAAAGTAAGGCTGATTCTGTTGATGTACACTGTTTTTTTTAAACGGCTTTGTGAGTTTATGTACAGTCAATTTCTCTGCTAACTGAAGGGTGTAAATGCCAGACGTTCTAAGTGCCAAATCTGACATGTTACAGAAGCAGAAACTGAATAGATTGAGCTTAACATAACGTATGCCTTCCAACATATTAATTTGATTGTTTTCTCCTCTTTCTGATTGATTTGGCACCTGGAACAAGGATAGGGATATGCGGGTAAGCACATCGAACATGCTTATGGACAAAACTATTTTACAAAAAAATGGCACTTAGAACGTTTGGCATTTCCACTCTTCAAATCATCTTGAATTTCTCTTTTCCCACGTGTTCTTGTTCTTTCCGTAAGGAAGCAATGCCGTGATGATTCCAAATGTTAGAAATGAGATAGTTTGTGCCCTACTTTTCCTGATTTTATTAAGTTTCACTGAGAATATTTTTAAAAACGAAGTTATCTTAAAGGAGTAGGTTGCTTCTTCAATCTTGAGAGGGAAGAAAGAGGACAAGCAATGTTGAAATTATTTTTGTGGTGTATAAATGAATGGCAAGCCGACGACATTTTAAACCACGGCTCATTTGGGGTGGGGATTTCATTGTCAAGCTGTGTCAGATTTTCAGATTAATAAACTTTAAAGTCTCGACCTGTTCATTTACATACTAAGAAGACCATGTAGTTTCTTGTGCCATGGTACACTGTATTACACATTATATACATACCAAGAAATTTTAAAACAGATTTATGATCGTCATATTTTTTTTTTTTTAATAAATATGTTATCTTCGATAAATCTTCGGTATTCGTATTAACGCATCATGAATGTTAGAACGTGTAACAAAGGGGATCCATTCTGGTTTGTCGCGGGGGGTCCACACGTCCTTAGTTACGTTACTGGTACACAGGTTTGAAACGTACTCATTCTGATCACCTGACCATTTTCTAAGGTTTCCTTGCTTTCTCAAGATAAATACATTTTTAAAAATAGCAAAAGATTGTTTTTTATTGAAAAAAAAAACCCACCGACTTCACGAATTTGAACTCCCCTCCCCTTAAATACCTTTTTGGCAACTTTGGCTCAGGCTGAATGGATGGTGGGAGAATTAGTGGGATGAAAAAAACTGTATGGAAACGGGAGAATCCCGAGATAGGATAACCCGAGTCTATTTCGATCAGGAGGTAGGGGGACAGGGAAAAAACAGGTAAATACCGCCATGCTTTGCGATATTTTTTTTTCAGTCTTCACTCTTATCGACTGAAGTACCAATGGAGAACAAATCTCGTTAATCATGCCGGTATTTACCTGTTTTTCCATTCTGATGTAACACTCTGATGTAGACCCGGGCAACTCACGCACACGGTGTTAGTCCACTATAAATCCTACATGGCACGAGCCGGGATCAAATCTAGGATCCCACGCTCAACCACCACGGCCTTACCGAATCATAATGTTCTTATAGCTTCTCCCAAGACTTTTGTAAGCCTTGCGACAAGTTGTTGAACCATAACCTTGTCCATCCTTTTTGCTTTTTAAGGCTTTCCTACATCTTTGTTCAAGCGAATGCTGGGATGGTATTGTATATATTCAAAAAACATTCAAAAAGTTAATTTCTTTTAATACCAATAACAAATAATAATAAAAAAATAACCACTGGCGTAACAGGCCGATAGGCCTTGAGCCTGCCCCAACGCCATCTGTCCGTGTTTGGTGGAACTGCTTCCACCTGAGTGACGGCTGTGTGGTCAGCACTGCGCGCACCTAATCACTAATAGGCGTATCGGCTTTCTAGACCGAGTGTGGCCGTCACGTCTTTATTCATGTGACCCCCCAGTTTGCCTCACGACACTGGGTGAACGCCGAAAAGTGGGACTCCAGCGATCCAGCCGGGAATTGAACCTCCAACGCTCTAACCACTAGACTGTGGAGCCCCTTTTAATACCAATAAGTTGTTGATAATTATTGCTCTAGACTAGATGCAGCAAAGAGTGTAAACATTGCCGTTGATCATACTGTAGACTGTAGTACTAGTACGACGCAGATGGGACCTCGCCTTGTCGGGTTATAGAGGTTCGTGTCAGACTGGCCAAGTGTCCTATTCTGCTTCATTTGCTACAAATAGTGTAATTGTTCTGGTTAATTGAAAATGGGCCATTGGTATTCTATATGTAGCGGCAATTGAAAATCGGTTATTGGTATTCTATATGTAGCGGCAGGTCTTGCAAACACGTCTAATCTTCTCCATTTGTTTATTTGCTATGAACCGAACACGCAGATGAAGTCTAAGCCACACGTCTAAGAGATTACGTCCCATGGAAAGCATTCTTCCAAGAGACAAGGATAAGAAATCTAGCATTCAGGGACTTAGTTTAGCACCCGGCATTCATCTGGTGAAATTGACAGCCAAGATAACCGGCAGTAGTACTCGAACTTGCGTACCTCTCTAGTTACGTTTCTAAGTCCACAACCATAACTGAAACTGGGTCTTTTCACTATTCGTCTCGTCTCTTTTCTTCTTTTCCTATACCATACGAATCGTCTGAGCTTCCTCCTTCTTCCTCTTCTTCTCTAACCAATCTTCAACGTATGATTTCAGTGGAGAAAATGTCCTAATGAGTTTAGTTTCTTTAATGGTCGCAAGTCTTGATATCTTATCGGCCGGCCGGGTAGCCGAGCGGTCTGCGGCGGTAGGCCATCGGCTCGAAGGTCCCGAGTTCGAGTCCCGGCAGGGGCATGGGTGTGGATTTTTAACAGCTAACGGCGAATAGTGACGGGTCGAAGTCCAAAGTTACTAGACTGGCCCATGTAAAAATAAAGTTTTGATCTCTTATAGTCTAGTTCTGAGTTCTGTAGCCACGAGGGAGGAGTGGTAGCGTGATCATGGGTGGGAAGATACTTTTAATAGCCAATGCACGTTCTTGTTGGTTGCTTGTGAACTTCCCACTTCACCCCGCGCCCTAGCCAAGACCCCTCTCAGAGGTCTACAGAACTCGGAATTGCACTTAAAAAAAAATTACTCAATTCAGTACTCCAACATACTTAACCTTTGTACTTCCAAACTGAAGTACTCTTTTTCGTCTCCAGGACCTTGAAGTCTTCCCATTTTCTTTTACCCCTCCTTTGTATTGCTCCTTAAACATGTAACTTTTTCCTAGCTATTTGTTCATCGGCCCAGAAGAAATATTTTCTAATTATCGATTTATTCAAATATTATATTCCTTCAAACCATATACCAGTACTGTGCCCACTCACTTTCTATGAACTTAGTCTCGTCTTCAAATCCAGCGAGACTATATTGAGTGCAGTGATTCAGAACTCACTTTAACAAAAACTGTATGTCCCATCCCTAGAGGCTCACAGACTTGTTTAGGACGTTAATCAAAAATCAAATCAAAACATAATGAATAAGCTCCTTTAAAAATAATGTTAAAAGTAATGTATCCCACGTTGATCGCGCTCCTAGTAAAAATCAATAATATGATTTTTAATTTTACACTTTAATGAGCTAACACAGGCAGCTATGGTCTAAGCTTGTCATTAGTATGAACGATGACGTCTTCGCTGAGCAGTCTTCTAGGACCAGGAACTGAAATGTAGATATCATCCCGACATTCGCCTGGCGAAACAGAAAAACATTTGCAAACCTGTCAGGAAAACTGGAAGCAGTATTCGAAGCTACGTGCCTCCCCAGTGACGATTTGAAGTCCGCAATCCTAGCCACTAAACTACGAAAGCTGGGTCAACAATGTGAAGTAATACACAAAAGTCAAAGTGTTCAAATATTCTAACTAAAATATAACCAACCACAGTTTGGGATCCTACCTAGCTATGTAATTACTGTATTTAAGAATTTGAATTTATTTTAAGATCTTTAGGCATCTAAAGCTCAGACCGGGATAGGGTGGGGGAGAGAATTGTGGAAGGTAGACGATCAGGACCTATTTTTAGATACCACCCAGAAAACCAAATGCGGACCAAAACGGGGATTTTGGTCGGGTCCCGTCGGGAAATAGTTGGGAGAAGGCCGACGCCGACCCAGTGTTGTTTGGTCGTCGGTTCATTTTCTGAGCCGCCTTCGGTTCCCCGATTTAACGGAATATGGGCGAAAACTCGCCCAGCCCCCGCCGGCTCCTTGTCGGGATTTTTCAAAACCCGACGTCTTCCTGCCCGTCGGCCCGACTTTCGCCGACCAAATGCCGCCGTCACCTGGTTTGCTGGCATTTGTCTGATGTGACTGAGGAACAACCCTGGAGGAACCTTAATCAGGATGGTCGGCCGCTAGGATCGATCCCAGGACCTCCAGAATGCTTAGTCAACGCTCTACCACTGAGCCAAGGCCACTTACTTGGTACGTAAGGTTTAAGCAAAACCTGCAAAATAAGTTTGCGCAGAAAACCAAGTGAGATAGGGCTACTTGTCTACTGCATATTTTCTATGAGCTTTACTGATAGTCTTGGCCTAACGCAATCATGTCTGAGGCATGACTTCTCTCTGTGGTTACTCTTCCTGAAAGGGTCGTGGAAGATAGCTGCCAGGCCTTTAGTTGAGGTACCATTCCAACATTCACCTCGTAAAATGAGTGGTAAAGCTCGCTGTTTTGTAATCACGGAGTTCCGAGTTCCGCGATAGCCGTGGAGAATACAAGAGCTTCGGAGCTCTCTTCAAACCGATTTCCGTTCTTTGGATGTCATCTCCATCTGATAGCAATGGTAAACCACCATCGGTTCACCTTGTCCAGAAACCTTCGGATCATAAACTTGCCTTCCAGCAGAGTGCCCATTGTCATCATCTATAGGCCTAACGCTGAAATGAATAATTACTTTCCTTAGAAGAGCGTTCGCCGCGGGATGTGATCCCGCACATGCATCAGACTTGGGTCACAGCTACGTTTTGTAAATTAAATATATTGTAAATTTAAAAAAAAACTTTTCCAGCTAAATTACTCGTTGAATTTTGACATTATTCCCTACAGAAGTGATGCTTAGCAACGATTCAAGACAGCGACAACCCACTACCACAGACCACCGATGAAACCTTTTATTTATTTTTTACTCCTTTCGTGATAAAGTATTCCCTGTGAATGAATGAGTGGTAACACTCTGCAACTTGCAATGAAGGGATCCAGGATTCCATTCCCTGTGGGGGAGAAGTGATTCGGAGCCCACGATAAACTGTAGGTCCTTTTATTGGGACGTCATCTTCATCCGATGGAAGGCAATGACAAAGCATCATCGGTGTAGCTTGCCAAGTCAGGACCTGTTTGCAGGCAGAACACTCATCATCATCATCCTTCGTGATAAAATAGGTCAGTCAGTAGTCATTTTAAAGTAGGGTGTTTTTAACTTTTTGCAAGTTGTGGGCCATTCTGAAAATATATGTCGCGGGTCATAAAATTTAAAACTCTCCTGTGCGAATCTGCATATTTTGTAACAAGTTTGTTTTAAAGGAAAGAGAGAGATTTAAATGAAGTTACAAGTAAATTCGGCGCCGAAAGATCTCCGTCCCCTTACGTTAAATTTAATTTGGTTATAATCCATGAATTGATGGACAGATAGCAAATAATTTTCTCTAACTTTATCAAAGAGAAAGAAGTGTTGCCGATGATTGCATGTACATCTTTTTTAAAGTTCTTTCAAAGTTTTGTTTATAATTGTTTATTTTTATACTTCCGTTTGACTGAGCGGCTGTGCCTTCGTGGTAGAATTCGGGAGATCGTGGGCTCAATCCCAGAGGCAGACCATCCTAACTGAGGATTTTCCAGAGTTTTTCCTCAGGCACACAGGGAAACTGTCGGGATGGTATCCTGATCGACACCATTCCGCATCTTTTCCCCTCCGCTATCCCGGCCTGAGCCTTAAATAAAATTCAATTTAGCATCCGTTTGACTTGCACATATTTTCTTTTCATATTTCTGGGTTGTGAGTTGGAAATTCTTGATATGAACGAAACTGTGAAGCTTTCCAAATTGTAACCTCTTTTTCTGGTTTCTCGTCGAGCACTGCTTCTCCGTGGTTCAGTTGGTAACATCACGGATTTTGAATCGGCAATGAGTAAGCACAGGGGTTCAAGCTCCGCTGCCGGCCATCCAGATTGGAGTTTTTCACGGTTTCCCCTCAGTTTCACAAGATTATTACCAGAATAGTACCTTAACTAAGGCTTTCCGGCCTGGAAGTGAACGCCAAAAGGAATGTGATCCTTCAAATGTGATGGACTGAGTCGAAAATTTTAAAGACCATAAAGGACAGTTAAAATAAGAGACCGTTTTACCAACTTCAAGAGGTGAAAACTTCTGGAAAAGTCGGCAGCTGGATGTACAAAACGGTGAAGACTGGGGAGAAACAAGAATAGATGGCGAGAAGTCTGAAAAAAGAGGTTACAAATTCATACTGTGTTTGAAAAAAATAGATAGGCCTATCCATGAGAACGGAATTGTACTTTTAATCCAAATATGATTACTTCATAAAGAATATGTAAACAACATGCAAGTGGCATTCGGAAGGTGATGGGAACGAGCCCAGCGGATGGTCATCTTGTCTGAGTATTTTTCCTCCGTCACACTAGGCAAATGTCGGGATGGTATCTATGAACTTAACCCTAGGCGACTACCTTCCAATGTTCTCTCCACCACCATATCCCGGCCTGAGATGCCTTAAAAGGCTATAAATAGAATTCAAAATAGTACAATGCAAAGTGAACTAGACCATTGGAGAGGATAGAGTGGGTTTGAATCTCATTCAGAAGCCATGGTGACGAGGTTTTTGAAGGAAATTCCTCAGTCCTCAGTACGTACCATACTGAAGGAAATTCCTCAGGCGAACTCCAGTATGGTACGTACAACAAAGAATTTAGCTGCTTCCTCTTTCTAAAAATATACGAGTCTGTTTTCTGATAGAAGTCCTCTTTGGTTTCTCTTGTGTTAAGTAACTCTTTATTCGACTGGTTGGGTAAAGTAAGGCAATTTGGCAGTGTTATATAAGCTTACTGTTAGGAACCCTAGTGCTGTAGCGTTCCACATTTGACACAACAGATAAACTGATATATTAGCTCCAAACTATGCTTCTCGATGAGGTCTCCCGCGACGAGACCTGGGGATACTGTGAAACAAATTAAATATTAAGTTCTTTATAAGATACTGCCAATTTACCTTACTTTCCCTTACTGGTGCCTGAGACGTTGTTAGATATTTCGTCATTATAAAAGAAAGCATAAATGATTCTTGTAGATGGTATTTCAAGAGATAGATTCCGAGGACATCTTTCAAAAATCGAACAATTGAAAAGATATTTAATCCTTACACAAGATGGCGTTAAATCCCAGTACAGAAAAAAAAAGCATCAGAAATATAGAACGAATGTAATAAATCACTGCATGTTAAAATTATTACCCTCGATGTGAGTACAAAATACAGGGTGGTCCATAAGTCAATTTACCAAAATATATTGAACGGATTTTTGGATCACACTGTACTTTTCACTCTATATTATTCAATAATACTCCCATTTGAGAAAATTGTCAATTTGTAAAATCTTGTATTAACGCAGGAATGAACTGAAAATAAAAGCGAAAAATAGACATTGTTAGGATTGTTTTATTTACACAAAATTGATTTTTCTCGTACATTCAGCACTTAAAGCATTTTTTCTTTTATTATTATTTTTTCAAGTTCTTTTTTTTTTTTTAATTTTCGCATAAACACCGTTTTGTTCAGCTTCTGATTATGTACATACATTATAACATACACTCAAAATAGATAATATACTCACACAAGCATCTGCAAGTACCTTCCTTTTTTTTTCGTGACCCATAAAACAATTTGATCATATATTGGTTTCGTAATCTTCTTCATATACATTCATTTATTTGAATTTATGTTCATTTTTAACATGTCCAAAAAATGATTTTTTTAAGTCCATTTTTCTTTTAAACTTTATACAATAATTTACAATAACAAATAACAGTAAAAGTAGGCCATTGACAGATATATTTTTTTTCTGGCTTTATTTACAACATACAAGGAATTATAACTTAGCTGGCTGGCATTTTGTATCCAAATTTTTGTCTCTTTTTAAATATTTCACTATTTATAAATGCCACGTGAATAATATCCACATATACTTTCACTATTTCTCTCCAAAACACACACACACATAGTCACTCATTCATTCACACACACACACATACATACATAATAAACACATGCATCAATACATGTGCACATAATTAAAAGAACACATCGTGCGATCTCGTTGTTACACATTGAGACGCACTTTTTATTTTTTTACGTTCCAATACATTTATTTTGGACGCTCTGTATATTTTTTTCCGTTTTTCTTCATACACATATATATATATATACAGTATATATATAAAAAAACAAATTCTACATAAGGAACGTTTACTTTGGCAATAGAGTAGTATAGGACATCCAAATATTACTATTACTTCACACAAAAATACTTATGCAATAATTATTTTTCATGCTTATATCAATTTTTTTTTATAAATGCATCTTTTTTAGGCACACAACAGAAAAAAAAAGAATTCGAACAAGCTTTTTTAGCTGAATCATGATTCACATACCTCTGTTTCTTTAAATATCATTTATACAATATATGATTATACAATATTATTATTGACTATTCAGGGTTTCCATCTGCACTTTTATTAACAAACACATTTTTGCAGACTTTCCTTTTTTTTTCCTTTGAAACAAAAAAAAAAAAAACTTTGGTGAAAAACTACGCACACAGATCTTCAAATTTTTCTTAAATCTTTTCATCATTTTTTTTTCCACAAAAAAAAAAAGATCAAAATTACACGAACACATACCAATATACCTGTTTTTTTGTGTATTTAGACTGCAATAACAGGTAACCACAGCATATATATAGTATTTATTTACTGTTCATTATTAGAGTCACAAATGACTATATTGGACTATTTTTTTATTTACTTCGAAAGTTTCGGGTTCTTATTGATTTCTTTTGTAGCAGAATCGAACCTTATTGGTCGTTTGGGAATGCACTGAATAGGGAGATCCATTTGGTCAAACACAGGAACTGGTTCATGTCTAAGAAAGCCCACCATTTCTTTTCTGTTCTTTTTGTTTTTTTCTTTCTTTAGTAATATCACAGAGGGAACTGCGAGGGACTTTGTTTTAAAAAGTGTCCTCGCTGGACATTTAAAAAGGTGCTGATTGGAGCCATTCGGTATTCCGAGATCATCTCTATAGTCTTCTTTCCGGATATCTTAAACGTCTTTTTATTTTTTTGAGCACTTACTGACTTCTGTATGTACCTGTTTTGATCTCTATGACTGACCCTTTTCAGCGTAATGTATCACTGAGCTATACCGTACGGTCGACATTGGTACGTCTGTTCCATTCTCTTCCATATGTTTGAGAATCATTTTGGATCTCTTCCTTGGTGGTAAGATGAGCACTTCCCGTCCACTTACGTCTGGATCTGGTGACGACGACGGTGCTGGACTTACAGGATTACTGCTTGGAGGTGTCAACGGTTCCAAAGGTGGTAAATGAACCTTGTTAGTGAGCGGTAAAGGGATTAATGCTGGTGGAGGTTCTAAGTAATCGGGAGGAAACTGCATATACGTTGCATTCTTACCAGTTGATGTTAACCGTTGCAGTTTTTGCATGGTCGCCAAAGGTTCTGGACATAAGGATATTGAAGGTTCGGTAACAGGCAACGAGGAATGGTTTGGTGGTGTAGACGAGCTGCCAACAATGATAATTTCAGGTTTCTCAGGGGACGGCGACCTACTTGCTCGCTGGTACCTACTGTCCCTCAGGCCATGTTGTTGTTGATGCAGTTGCTGCTGTCTGTTGTTGGTAGGTGCAATCAGACACACAGGATATGGCGACGTTCTTCCTCCTCCACCAGTGGTAAGACTAGTAGGTGCAGCTTCATTTGAGGAATTTGCAGGCATCAGGATAGGTCGTTGATGATGCAAATGTTGCTGCTGTGCTGGGATGTACGTAGAGAGAGCTGCTTGAAACTCCTTCTCGAGATCCAAGTGAGGATAGAGATAGTAACAGAGATCTCTCATGCTAGGATGAAGCTGTTGACTTTGTTGCTGAACAAGATGCTGCTGCTGTTGCTGACTTTGGTGATGTTGCATCTGAACTTGCTGATGAGCTGTCAGAACTGGTGGGCTTGCATTAGAGAATTTTCTCAGTTCTTGCATAGGAGATGAAAACTGATGGTACGAGGACGATGTACCAGCGGTATTGTTATTAGAAGGAGGAGTAGCAGCAGTACTCGGTAATTCTGACTCACACTCACTAGCACTGTTTGAAGGGGTACGAGGAATTTCACTATCACTATCCGGACCCACTTTATTCTCTTTGTCACTTGACGCGGAGGCTTCACTCTCGATTTGGGGCGGTGGCGGCAACAGTGGCGTCCGGTGGTGGTTGTTCAGCGCTGATGCATTACCACTATGATCAGAATGACTTTTGATGTGCACTTCCATCGTTTTCTTAGAGGTGAAAGTTTCATTACATATTGTGCATTTGTAGACCTTCTCGCCATAATGAGCGACTTGATGAAGTTTGAGCACATGATTGTACCCGAAACTTTTCCCGCAAATTTCACAAGTATAGGGCTTTTCCCCAGTGTGCGTGCGGGTATGCACCTTTAATTGTTTTGAGCACGTAAAACCCTTTTGACAAACTTTGCAAACGTACGGTTTCTCGCCGGTATGCGTGCGCATATGTATGACCAGCTGACCACTCTGGATAAAGGTTTTGCTGCATATGCTGCATTTATGTGGTCTTTCGCCGGTGTGAATGCGCATATGCCGGTGCAACTTGCCACTATGTTCAAACGCACGCTCACAGATGTCGCACTTGTACGGTCGTTCCTTGGTATGAATGCGGCGATGAACGCTCAAGTTCTCCTTCACTGAAAACGACTTATTACAATATTCACATTGGTACGGTTTTTCACCAGTATGGGTACGGTAATGCCGCGTAAGTCGTGCCGGTACGGCAAATGTCTTTCCACAAATATTACATTGATACGGATCCTCACCACCAGCACCTTCTTTGTTATGAGAACGCAAATGGTTTTGATACGTATTCTTTTGTCCAAAAGTCTTTTGACAGAATGAACATTGATACGCCTTATTTGTTCCGTCACCCCCAATAGCGGTCACATCTACCGATGGAGTATTCTCCGCCGCTCCTGCGTTGTACGGAACCAGAATCGGTAAATCCGGACTGCAGACGACCTTCTTCACGGCGGCTGCTGCTGATTCTTCAGGAGTAGCTCGATCTGTCGCTGCGTTGGTACTTCTTTGACTTGCTTGTGGCATCAGAGGACCCAATGAGCAGTCAACAACCATACTGTCTTGTGGGCTGCTGTCACCTTTCAAAGGTGACATGTCCATATCAAAATATCCAACCATTTCGGGTAATTTTCGCCAAAGACCATCTGAAAAGAGACAAAATGGAAAAGAATACGTTAGTTTC
This sequence comes from Lepisma saccharinum, assembly GCA_022664845.1. Lineage (NCBI taxonomy): Eukaryota > Metazoa > Arthropoda > Insecta > Zygentoma > Lepismatidae > Lepisma > Lepisma saccharinum. The sequence goes on along the minus strand of JAGDQP010002644.1, from coordinate 26,393 downwards.
TGAATAATTACTTTTTAATGAATTTACGATTTCATTGCAAGAATGACAAAATAACACTTAAAATTATCAGATACTTCCCTTGAAAGTGTCAGGCAATTAGCTGCAACAGAAATTTTTAATACTATTTCTCATGTTTGATTTTTTTAAATTTTATTTATGGCCTTTGGGCATCTAAAGCTCAGGCCGGGTTAGGGAAGGGGGAAGTATTCGGGTAGGTGTCAGCCAAGGCCTATGTTGAAGGTGTTATCCCGGGAAAACACTGGAAAAAACTCAGGGTGGTCGGCCGCTGGGGTCAAACACAATCTTTCTAATTAAAATAGAAATCTTTCAATTCCCAAGAATATTAAAAATAATCTCGATTAATATTTAAAATATCATTCAGCCATAGAATCCGAAACATTTCACTTTCATCAAAGATATTACTGATATTTATCAAAATTCCATGTAACCTGATTTACCTGACTTTTTTCCAGTGTATTGCTTGGAAAAATTTTTGCAGTGTAATTACAAGTAAGAGATTTTGTTTTGATGTTAAAATGTCATTCTACATAAAATATTCCGTGAAAAAAGAGTTCTTAATTATAAATACACACACATACACACAAGAAAAAACGTTCTTTACCAAGAAGCGAACTCAACAATATTAACAAGAATTTTAAAAAGTAATTATCTGTTATAAACACTCAGATTCATACAAATTGATAAAAAAAATGTATAGTATGGCGAACCAATATTCATTGTGGGTTTAAAACAAAACATTTAAATTTTTACGTTTTTCTTTCAGTGTTAGGAGATCTATTTTTTTTCGCACTTAGAAAAAAATATCAATTGGCTATTTTCTATGACTGGGTGTAAGCTATATTATTTTAATATAAAGCAGTCATAATTAATCCTACAACAGCATTAATTTGATATATGGAAAATTAGTTACAAGATTAAATTTACCAACATATCTTAAAAAGGCAGTGCTACGTGGTCACAATAACCCGCAAAATAAGCGCCAAATTTAACAGATTTTCACAAATTTCAAGGAATATATCGTGGTTTCATGTGGTTTATTTGAAAAAAAAAAAAATCCTTACAATAGCCCCTTCAACATTTTGCGTAACATTGTGAAGGTACTTAAAGGAAGACTTTACGAACTATTTTCTCTTTAGAAATAAGGATTATTATCGAAAGTGCCATAACAAAATTGCTTTGAGTGTTATTAAAACAACCTTTATTTCTCACAAAAAAGAAAAAAAAATAGTCTTCGCTTATTTATCTTCACGATGTATTACTACGTTTAAGGGTCTACTGAGTCATTTTTCGAAAGAACGTGTTAAAAGTAAGTCAAATATTCTCTTGAAATAAAATGTTAAAATCTATAATATTCATTTAAAAGTTATTAATGTGTATGGTCTCCACCAATAATTTACATTTCGCAAATTATCAAATGAAGAAATATAGCAAAGCCACCAGAAGAAATTTTGAGATCCAGCGTTCGTTGATAGTTTTTTTTTTGAAAATACAGAGTGTCCAGTTAATAATGCAACGAAGCGCATGTCTGGCCAGTTCGCATTTGCTGCGGTTCCATTTGGTGAAACGAGCGCTATGTTTGCATTGTTACCCGGATTCTCCGTATCATTTTCATCACTTGCTATTTACAGCAAGAATATAGACAACGTATTTCTCTGACGTATTATTTTTTTTTTTTCAAATAAAAAATAATGTTCTTTTAGTATGCATTACACTTGTTTCTCCCACTGGTCAGGAAATTTGGAAGTTTTAATCAACAGGTGTAATCTCAAACAAAAGTCAAGAGCCGAACACGCAAATAACTTCATGCAGAAAATCATGACAAATTGCATTATTGTATTTTTTTCAATAAAATAAATAATTAAAAAAAAAAAAATAAAATTACACAAATGAAATTAAGGGTTATAGTTCTAATACGTGTTAAAATTCAGTTAATAGTACACAATGCAGAATTTTCTTCATTAAAAATATCTCTGAATAAACTTAGTAATGTTCACGTAAGTACACAGAGTCTAGTTAACAGCGTAAGGTAAAGCTTGTTTTGCCGATATGATGAAAAACAGCAATCCGGCAAAAACAGGCGATCATTTGCGTTATTAACTGGACACCCCGTATTTCGTTTTAGAACCAAGCTTAACGCCGAACATTTTTTTAAATATATATTATTTGTAAAATTTAAGTGAGTTGACCCAAATGTCGAAAGTGCATGTAAAACAGAGCCGTGTAATTTTGAAGAAAAAAAAAATTCAACCTTTTTTAAAATATTCCTTACCATTCATTAAGTTATTGGTCTTTCTAGTCATCCATGCAGCTTTGAACAGCTCAGTTGCTTGAGCACTATTCCATATGCCTGCCATGACTGGACTGTCCCCGTATAAAAGTGTTATGTCAATGTGTTCCACGTAGTTGTTATATAAAATGTCACATCACTTTCAAAAATTCACCAAAAACTAAGTTAAAATCCAGAAGTTTTGATTTTAAGTAAAAACACTAAAAAGTAAGTCACTTATCGCGTATGAACAAAAGACTAAGAATCACTGTTTTGTAAAACGTCCATCAAAGCGTTCGTACACAATGAAAGTGTTCTTTTATTATTTATTTTTTTCTCGCTACCAAAATTTTTAGACTTCCGTTCATCCGTAAGGCTCGTTCTAGAATGCCATTATCAACACGAGGTTCATGTCTATACGATTTCGCTTTCGGAGGTTTGTTGCACGACAGACCGCGTGTTTCGCCACGCCTACCTATATCAGGAGTATAGTATTCGGTGCGACGGATGCCCACTAAAATCTTATGGAAGTGATGCGTCCAAATGGTTTAGTCTATTAAAACCATGACACCCCTCCCCCTTCTGACTATATATATTTTTCTTTTTTCTGTTTACAAAAATTTTTAGGAAGAAAAAAAATAGGCGTGTGCCTCCCTTATATTTGTGAACCAGTCAGCACCCGTGCCTAATCCACACAACCACAATCCATGCGCAGATACCCAAAAACTAGCCGTTATTTTCCATGTCACTTTATGGGCTTCGTTCAGAGGGGGGTGCTTTGCGAACGAGGAGGGGAGACGAAGTAGAGTAACTTAACTTTTATACAACACCAAAGCGAGAAAGAGAAGCGACCCGAACCGAACCGAAATTTCCCGAATGTGTTGACTAGTTCAAGCTGCCGTTTCCCCACTTTCATCTACGCTTTCCCGCCCGCACTCCTCTCCCGCGGATTCTCCACGTGCAGCTTGAGGTGGGGGGTTCTAGCACTTCCCCTCCATTCCGCAGATCTGCCCGGAACGGTTGCGAAAGGTCAGTTTTCTCCTGGCTTCTCCAACTACGAAGTAAAAGCACACTCTCTCTGTCTCTTTCAGTGAGCGACCCGACTCAGCCAGCCGAATGGCTCATGTTGTCCTTGTGCACAAACATTTCTCGCTTTAAAACTAGTTTTTGACTTGTATTTGAAAGTGAGGTACGGGCAAGCGGTTAATAATAGAGAATGGGAAAAGGATAGGAAAGGTCGCTACGGGTCATTGTTTATACTTTTCGTACTTCCTTTTACCGCCTCCATCTCTCTCTCTCTCTTTTTTTTAATGGCTCACTACTTTTCGACTGTCAGGAAACATTTACAGAACATTCAATTTAGGTTCTACATTTAATAAATTTAGCGCTCAGTTCTCGAAGGTTTTGTTTCGGTAAACTGAAATAAAAGGGCCATTGTTTTGTTTTTTTTCCTCTTTATTTGGTACAGAGACAACAATTTTAGGCCTATGATAACTATTTTATATAGGGGCGTCATTTTGATGTGCAATCCTGTGGACACGTATTGTCTTTCAATGAAAATACTGCATAACGTCGGTCGTTCAAATTTTCGGTTCCAATCGCGGATGGTGCATTTGATGTTAGCAGATTTTAAGACACAATGCACTCGTATAATCGACGCGGGCCCCCACTCAATAGTTTCCAAAATGGCCTAAACTAAATTAAAAGTTTATTATAGTTATCAAAGTATTCATTGTAAATTTTGTATAGTTGGTAAATATAATACTAAGTAACTCACTATTCAACGTGGGAGTTAATTAAATAAATTAAATGAAGAAAAGTCTCGGACTTTTAGAACTATGATTTACATTCACAAAATGGCGATTTCTTCAGTCTACGCAACAAGCACTCTGAGGGAGTAAAAGCTCATTTGGTTGCCGCTGTCGAGAGAGTTCGCGTCAAATCAACCAAACTTTAAGATTTCCCCAAGATTCTTCTTCCCTCTAGCATCAAACGAATGTCGCGATGGAACCTACTCAACACTTGTCCTGAACACAACATGTTGTTCTACACTCAAATTTCCGAGCAGTCGAAGGTAAAATAGTGCCTGGGAAGTCAAGAGAGTCGCACAGTGTGGCATGATTTGGCCAAACATATAAAGATATCGCGACCTACAGAAGCAAATTGTTTGCGTTAAAATATGAAAAGGGACCACTTGGCGCTTGGTAATTCCCAAGATAATCTCAAAAACCGTCTATAGGGTGTAAACTGGTTTTATTTTTTTCTGTGCCATGACTATCTTGACGGCCTAAACTATCAACGGTAGAAATATACAGTAAGGCTTATAGCAACTGGTTCACATTAGTGTTTAATTTCTGTTAACTCAAAACCTATACTCAATGGTGCATTTCCATACACACACAATAAACAACAACGAAAGCTTTAAAACAAAATAAATAAAACAAGAAAACATGCATTTGTAGCCAACTGACATTAAAAAAAAAAGTGCCAAGATATAGAAATAATATTGGTAGCTGGAGAATACCACATTAGTACCTTTTTGACATTTAAAATAATGTGTACCAATTCCGATGCTTTAAAATAAAAAGTTCGTACATATATAGGCCATACTGGTGTTATGAAATGATGTAGTGTGTATGACTAAATTTGCAAATAACAAAACTGTTATCTAACAATTCTGCCACTCCCTTCTTAACATTACGTTCAACTGCATTCCCACGACAAAAGCTAATTTGGCAAGCGACCGTTGGTGTCGCATTTGAAAGAGCGTGAGGCAGTTATCCAGAGACTATCTTGACTGAGGTTTCTTTCCCTGGTTTCCCTCCGTTGCATCAGGCAAATGCTAGCTGGGATGGTACTTTCAATAAGGCCAGGTCAGATTATTTTACAAATCCCTCTCTTTGTTGTTAATAACACACAAAAAAAAATCTAAAAGTTCATAAAGTGCCATGCCTGCTTTCCAAAATTATAATATTGTCTTCCCATGATTTTCAAAAACCAAAAAAAAAAAAAAAGATCCGTCATGTCTGGAGAGTCATGTTGTTACTCGGTTATCACTTGCGGAGGCAGATATTGGTAAGATGGCGGCCAGGACCTTAGTAAACGTACCATCCTTGCATGGGCGTGGTGAAACTGAGGAAAACCCTGGAAAATCTCAGTGAGGCTAGCCGGCAGTGGTGCTCGAACCCGCGTGTACAAAGACACCGGAAACAGATTTTTAGTTTGGGAATCGACTGTCTGGACTTAGCATTATGTGAATACGTAAGTATTGATGATGACTAGTCCATAACCCGAAGATCTGAGAGCAAGGTGAACCATTGGTGGTAAGCCGTTGCCTTCCATAGCATGGCGATGTTAAAAATATACCTAAACATTTACTGAGGTGCGCAAAAAAAAAAAAAGCAATTTCTTGGTTTGAAAACAAAAACACAATATTTTTACTAGACTTTGGATTATAAATGTTTATGGAACAACAATTTGATATGACATATCAAAGCATATATTATATGAAACATTGTTTTCAATCGAATGATGACCCTTACGACGAATTTTCGCTAACAAATGACAAAATTCCTTAAAAATAAAAAAAGTCTTATCAGCTGACCTTGATACACTACACTATATATCTTTTGGCTTATTTTTCTCTATTCTGGCTTTCGTTGAACTTCAATTGTTTAGAAAAAAAATAATCAGATCATCAAAAACAACAATTTCAAAGGAATAATAATAATAATAATAAACTAATCCCTGCACCGCTTCTATGGAACAAGGAAATTGGCTTATTTTTCATTTGGTTGTTTTGAATGGCTATCTTGAAGACATAAGATATAAAAGGTAGTTTTGTTTCTGTGCCTATAAGAATGAATTTGCTTCACTTATGATCAGATTTCTTAATAAGCTTACAATTTACTGTCCACGGCGAAACATTCATGTCCCAGGCGGGATTCAAACACAAAATTTCGTGTACGCTGGCTTGATAGCCAAGGCTGACGAATAAGGAAAGGTTTATTTGTCTCACACTAGTATAATTTTGACGTAGCAACAAATTCAAAATAACGAAAAAAAATAAAGGGATTAATTAGTTAAGACTGATTTTTAATCGGTTGATAAATTTAGACTGTTTCCTGAATTATTTAAGAAGTTATCAACAGTGATTCTGCCAGACTCCCCCTGCGGGTGTGTCACCCTTCAAATTCTCGAGCACATCCCTCAAACGCTAATTGCTTTACGGTCAAAAATCTATGTAAACCGTGAAAAACTCTACTTACACCCCCCCACCCTGATAAACCTGACGGAATCCCTGGTTATCGACGCTTTCCCTACCTGCTTGTTTCTCGTTTACTCAGGAAGCCTTTAAGCCATTGATTTCATATTTATAATATTACGAAAAGGAACTTCCGTTGAGACAAAACGAGAAGAAGGTTCTAAGAGGTCAGATACAATTTGAAATGTCCAGTGAACAAGTGTTATACACTTTAAATCAGACCACCTCCTTCCACTTGCAGTTATAATGATTTATTTCATGGGCTGAACAAGTGATGATGCCCCACTGCGAACGCTCTTCGTGCAAAGATAGTAATCGGGCCATAGATTAGGTATAATCCCAGCATTTACCTCGTTAAACGAAAAAAAAATCCTGGGAAACGTAATTCAGAATGGTCAACAAGGTAACTTGTGCCTGTATGCTTCCCTAATGTCAATTAGTTTTCACTCACATGAGTAAATTGGTACGTAACCCTTACAGGAAACAATTACGAGTCATTTATCTGTTGAGAGATTCGAACTCTATACCCTCTCGCATATAATGCGAACGGGAGGTGTGGAACACTAATATCAATCGTAAGAAATCAATCATGAGAATAAGCTTTCTTTCCTTGCACAAAAACTGAAAAATATTTTGTGGTTCATATTTAAAAAAAAAAAGAAGTATGATTACCGCTTTTAATTTAAAACTTTTCTTCTTTCTTTTTAAATTTGGGTCTTGGTTCAGGAACCCGTAGTTTGGCTGCGACCCCAGTCTGTGACGATTTCAACTGGGAAGCCAGGCTTGGAGGCGACGGACAAGGGAATCTGCAAGATGGCCTTCAAACGATTCCGCTTGACTCAGTGGGAAAGTAAAAACCACTGCCTATCGCCTCCACGTGGAGTACGAATAGTTTTTATAGCATTCGCCCGACCTCGTGCAACCGGCCCCGCGGTAAGGATCACAATTACGTCATCCAGAAAAGCTCAGCGCGTGGGCAAAGGCTGCGCTTCTCCAATCTTTTTTATCTCCAGTTTCGATTTTTTCTCTCTCTCCGTGCACTTTTGTCCTACCGTAATAAGATGTTAATAACATTATGCATATGCATACACAGTGTATTACGTATGTTAAAAGAACGTTGTATATATATTTTTTAATACGTAACTCCAGGCAATACTAGTATAAAATACTGTAAATATATCTGTTTCATTATATCAAAAATCCCGGAAACATTATTTAAAAAAAAAAGTTTAAGATAATTTGGTGGCATTTCATTTAATTTTAACAGGTTAACTTTTACGTATCGAGATATCACTCCAATAGTCCTGTGTATTAAATATTGTTTAAATACGAAAATAAAGGATCTATGACCTTGAACCTACAGCATATTTAATTTCGACGGAAATTCTAACACAAAACTGTGTTTTGTAAAATAAACCCAACAGGAAATGATCGCGTGCTGTTTTATATGCTGTGTCAACAAAACACAGCTAAAATTTCTTCGAATAGCTTCTGGGTATCGAAGTAAGAATCATGGGGGGGGGGGGGGATCTAATATAGGAAGTGACGCCTTCAGTCTGAAATATATAAAATTTCTAATTCGGACTAATCAGACTATGACTTTCAGAAAGGGGACAACATTTATAGATAATTCAAGCCATCACCTTTCCATATCGTCAATTCGAAAACACCCTGGAAGTTCCCGTAAATACAAAACAACATAAAACAATACACGGTTCAATAATAATTACTTAACAAATTAAATAAAAAGTGTGAATACAAAATCCTGAGGGTATAAAATACACAAATAATGCTTTGGTGTAGCGCCCCCCCCCGCCCCCCCGAGAGAACCTAATGAAATGAGTTTATTGTAGTATAGCTTTATCGAATAATATCTCGATTCCGAATACGCTCGCGTTCAATAATAAATAATAATAATAAAAAGGTGGGACAACAATTTTCACTCGTCGCAGCCTACTTTTCATTACTGACCTTCCTTACTCTAAAGTGCGCTTAGCTAGCGAGTGCTATACTTGCGTAGTAGTATTTTTAAAGTTTTAGTGTGTACTAAAAAACCTCTAAATAAGCGAGTCTTACTGTAATGTAACAGTCAAAAACTGTAATTAAAGTTGCAATCAGCATTACTGCTGATATAATAATATTATACACTAAATACAGACTATTCTCCCAGTTTTAATACACAACTCAAAATATTCGTTCATCATATAGAATAAACTACGCAATACACACTACGATATTTATCAGTAGGCTGTTAATAGACGTACAACAATTAGTTAAGTTAGCAGTTTTCTTTAAATACAGTAAATCTATCACAGAATTAAAACAATAAACGAAAGTATATAAATTACTTACCAAAAGAGAGACGTAAGTTTAATGATGGAACATCAATAGGACCAGCAATTTAACATAGTCACAAAATTCACAAACTGCAAAATTGCTTTCTTGCACTAAAAGTTCCTCTAATTTTGCACACAAATCCCATTAGAGTTTTAATTACACATTTACATATTCAAAACAAACACAAAAAATGTATCCAACAAGTTCAGTCACTTGTTCGTTCTATACGCTCTTGTTTTTATTACCGCTAAAAATAAACACACACTTTTCGTCAATCCACTTGTTTACGTACGAATCACTTCTCAATGTTTATCCAAATTAAAAAACCTCTTTTTCTTTTACTTAATCACTTATTCGCAATAACCAAAATTGTCGACCGCCCTAGCAGCTGGGACAATCGGGTCTGTTTACTTCAACCATGCCGGATCAGACGAATTTCCAACGAAAGAAGCCGAAGTTGTCCGGAGCTAACCGATCGAGTACGTGCCGCAACGAACCGAGCCAGATAAAAGCCCCTTCTACCGTCATAATCAGAGTTGGCATCTCACAAGAGAAAATTTCAAATCATGGGGTAATCCGTGTTTTTTGTTTTCTTGTACCTTACTCGAAATATAAAAAGTGCATATTAAAATATTTATGCACTTTTTGAAATTTCGCTTTTTTTAAATGTAATTATTGTTATTATTACACTGTCCCTGTTAATTCAAACATAATGCAATCATACGTTCTTTGCAGTTCAAATTATGATGAATAATTTGCAATATTTTAAAAGAACAGTATGTATTTTCTTTAAATATATTCAAAATGACCCTCCCTTCCCGCCCCTAGGCGCAAAATTAAAGAAGGGAAAATCAAATTTTAAAAAATATTGAGGTCCAAGTTGGGTCATTTTTTAAAGAGACAAATTGGGGGAATGCACAATATTATTAAAATTATAATAATAAAAAAAAAAGATACGTGTTAATAATTTTTTTGAAAAAACGATGGTTCTATGTGAAAAAAAAACGAAATAAGAAGTATATCTTTTTTTTAAAAAAAAAAAGAAAAAAGAATAAAGTCGTACAGGGTTAATTTTGCGTAAGATTAAATAAAGTTCTATAGTGTTTGTAACGTTATTTTTTATTAAATTATAGAAAATGAAAATGCTCTTTTGAGCCAGATTTCATTAATTAAATTGGCTATGATTATTATGTACGGCTGATTGTGCAGGACTAACCAAAACCTATTTTCAGGGCCTTTATTTTTTATTTTTATTATTATATTTTTTTAACATAAAGTTACCTTTGGGACTTTTTGTGCCGTTAGCTAGCAACACTGTATGTAGCATTGCATGAACGACCTACAATTTGGCTGGTAACGCGTTTAGGAGCAGCACGTGGAGGCGACTGACTGTGGTTTCTTCTTAGAAGACAGCGCGTGTAAGGGACAAGTGCACCACAGCTACGCGTGGAGCAGATCAGGCAGGCAAGGAAGAAGAAAATGCAACGAAGCAGGTCGGTAGTCAGATCGAATTATTGGGGGGCGGGGTGGGGGGAAGGTGACACCCCCCCTGCACAAAAGTAGATATATGAAACACTGGAAAACAATATACATTGGGACCATTTACAACACCGTGCGAGGAGCGGTGGGGCTAGCGGCAATAAATACAGAATGATTCAGTTTATTATTATTATTCATTTATTTATTATATTGCTAAGTTACTGATGTTCTTACTATGATTTATGTATTTTTGTGGAATTTAGAATTTCTTGGTATTTAACCTATGGTATTTCCTTCCTTTTTATCAGATGAATGAACTCATACGGTGCATCCCCGCGATTGCTCCTTTCCGTTTCAAAGGTAACCTCACGCCCCCGATATTTCGACTTCCTTAATGGTAGTTCAAATACAGAAAAGTACTGTTTGTTGCCTTTTACAGTGGACAAGTTAAATTTCTACAATTTTGCTAGACAACTATTTCGATTATTTAAATTTTGTACTGTGTGTTTAGATAACGAACTGAGTTTTATTTTATATATGACCTTCAGACATCCGACTCAGGTTGAGATAGGGTAGGGGAAAAGATATGGGAAGGAGTCGATCAGGGCCTAATTTGAAGGTACAATCCTGACATTTGCCTGTTGTAACTGAGGTAAAATCCTGTAAAAAGCTCAATCAGGATGGTCACCCGCTTGTGTTGAACCCAGGACCTCTCAAATGCAAACCCAATAATCTAGCAACTGAGCATGCTTGGGAAAATACATTTAGACGTCTTGCTACAAACGATGACATCATAGTCAGACTACTTGTTTTCATCAAGCAATCTGAGGCTTTAGTAACCACTTAGAATGGAACCGAGACAATTCACATCGGAGTCGAAAATGTTAATTGTTCCGCTACGTATTACGACTATCACATTCAGGGATTCTTTCAAACCTTCTCCAATGGGGGTGTCACCCCTATTAATGGTGGAGCACTCCCCCGTCCTTAGAATGTTTTACGTCTGTATTGACAGATCTCACACTACTCAGCTGTTAGAGTATTCACAATCGGAAGGTCCTGGGAACAATCCCAGCGGTTGTTGAAAATGTATGTTGGTTATTAGAATACCAGATAATGTTTCTTTATGGAATATAAATAAAATTATGAAATATTATTTCTGTAAAACAAGACTTCTCGTCTTATTTGACAAAGGATATCTGAAACTGGTCCGTATGGTCATTTTACTGTTGATGCTGTGCGGTCGAACATGAAAATCATACAAACTTTTATCTCAGGGCGTTTCTGCGAGCTCGTACTTGATGTTTTCCGAACCTTCACATCCCTACCTGGCATGCCTCAAAGTGCACTGTAGTAGGACGATACCTTTAACCCTATTGTAGAGTAGCCTATCTTGTCAATGATTACGTCAGTGCTTTGCAGTGCCTTTATGCAATCACTAACAAGTTCTTCACTACGTCTAATTAATTAAAGGTAAACGAAGGATACAATGAAAAATCATTTATTTAATAGAGGATTACGCATGAATTTCTATCTGAAGTTCCCTCTGTATGTTGTTCCCCGCATACGCTATTTCCGTATAAATGTTCAACATGCATTCGGTACATTTAAAACTTCACAATCTTTTATTTTCTATTTAAAATTGCATTACATTTAATTGCAACTCATTTTTCATTCATTATAAATACCGTGCCAATAAAACATAAACAAAAACTAACCATTGACAAACTACAAAAAAGTTGTTCACTTCGATTTTATCGCAGTAAGAGTAGAGACATCTACCGTTCACCTTTCACAACTCTCACTATCTATAATTATGCAATGTGCAGCTTCAATTATTCCAATCATCATTTAAAACGTAGTCAAGAACCCAAAACAAAACCAAAACAATATTTAAATTCAACTCAACGTTTAAAAACGCAATAATCAATAATTCGAGCTTATTCGATCTTCCATTCATTACATTTATTGTCACTTTAAGGACCATATCATCGTCTATCCTGACTGAGGTATCCTCAATCACACCAGACAAATGTCGGGATGGTACCTATAAACTAGGACCTGGTCGAGTACATTTCAACCTTCTCTACCCGACCCTATCCCGGCCTGAGCCTGAGATGCCTATAAGGACTATAAATAAATTAAGTTTAGCATTTACAACTTAACCTAACCTAACCTATACTATATTACACCTTTGGTCTGGTACACATTTCATACTATACAAACTACTCCAACCTCCAAAGTTGACAATCTGTCATTCCTTATCATTGCGATGTTAGTACGTATTTAATAAGATTTTGCTCAAAAGTAAAAGCACATCCGTTATGTTGTTTACCAAATCTTATCTTGTATACGTACGTAATCGCTGACTAGTTTCTTGATTAAGATTTTTTTTTATATATATATAAAGGAAAGAATGCCTTACTTAACAAACCGTAAATAACACATCTGGCTTGATAACAGGTGCAAATTGATAAGATAAATTTCGAAATAGGCCCCAGACCCAGTGTCTTCGACACTCGGATGATTTGTATTGTCTTATCATCATGACAGTCTTCAGTAATGCCAACTCGTAAGAGAAATCCCATTTTGTTGGATTAAAAAAAAAAAAATAGAATTAATTTTATATCAAGTCCTTTAGACATTCTATATGGCCCAGGTCGGGATCGGGTAAGGAGAGAATGTTGGAAGGCAGATGACCAGGGCATATTATGTAGGTACCATTCCGGCATTTTCCTGGAGTGACTGAGGAAATTGGATTTTTAAAATTATATATATATCAATTACCCAGAAGGGGGACAAAGGGATTTTTCGTGTACTATTCATGAAATAAATTGGAGATTTTTTTTTTAAATGTGACATTTCAAAGAATTGTACTTTTCCTCATAATATACTATAGTATAAGCATTCTAAACCTGTGAATTACTTGCATTTAAAGTAAATTTATCTTCGATCGGAATCATGGGCGGATTTATGGGGGGGCATGGGGGCATTGCCCCCCAATCATTTCAGAATGACATTAAATGTTCCATTCTAAAAGATAGCTTTTAAAGTAATTGCCCCTTCTCCCAGGGTCTCTCCTAAATACGCCCATGATCAGAATCGATTTTTTTTAGAAACGCTTCAACGTGAATACCGAGGCGAATGTCAGGATGGTACCTCGAACTTAGGCTCGGGCAGACTCCTACCCATATACTTTCACTTACACTATTCTAGCCTGAGCCATAAATGCCTAAAAAGACCATAAATTAATTAAAATTCAAAACTTCAATGTGAACGTACTATAGGCATGTGTGTCTTGTTAAAACCGAACCGAGACTAGTTGATAATCACTCTAAGCGTCTTGAGTCAATTTAAGGATATTTTTTTATTGGGTGAATCTTTTTTCTTGTATTCTTAATTTTTTTTTATTGTTTATCTTTCTAAAACTCGAATATTGCATTTCCCTCACTGAATTTACTAGTAAGACATATTTTAAAACTTTCTCCTTAATTTTTTATTCATTTCTTTTTCACATTTTTTTAAATAAATATTTTTTAGTGTTTTTTCCTTTATCCCCAGTCGGTGAATGGTATAATTTCGCTGCCTTGCGATCAAGACACCCCGAGTTCTATTCCAGGTAGGGACACAAGAAGTTCGAAACTCACTTTAAACTGTAGGTCCCGTCCTTACAACGTTGTTTTCATCTAGTGGAAGGCAATGACAAACCACCATCAGATCACTTGCCCAGGAACCTTTCGGTCATAAACGTACTCCCCCCCTCCCCTTCATCATTATTATCATCATAATTTGTCTGGGTGGTTCTGGTGCTCTGACCATATTCGGGAGGTCTTTTTCAGTTCTTGTGTATCATTCTATAATAGGAGTATTATACAATACTTTCCTTGGAAACTGACGTCAACGTGCGTATGGAAATTTCCAGGAATCTCTGGGCCTTACTTAATGACATGTGTCCTAGTCAAAGGTTAGAGACATATTTGCGCTACGGAAATGAATGGGAGGAAATATTGCAGTTTCGTGCCCCCCTCCCCCCCGTCCTCAAAGAGGACAATAATCAGATAGCTACAATACTTTTCCTCTTCCGTAAACTTGGCTTGAACTTGAACAGTGATCATAGTGATCCAAAGTGAAGTGATTTCCATGATGGCAAGAGACCATACATAAATTTACACCATGCTTAATATCATTGCATGTATACGACGAATCAGATAACCTTTGATGTTGCTTTCATCCCACCCATACTTGACAACAATAACGATTTTTATCCAGATTGCTTTTCAAAGTGATCAATTAATGTGTCAGGGAGGCGGAAATTGTCTGATGATTTCGTTTTGAATTACCTGAAATGTAGTATAGTAGTGTTGTCCAGAAAATTACTTACCGCAAGATATCATGCAATACGTACTGTACAGAGACAGATAAAAATCCATGTTATACCTTCACAACTGTTGTGGTAGTTTCTAGTGGGTCACGCAATTCTTTTGTTTTATTCTAGTTGCATTGTATCCGTCAGTCTACACTGTTAAAAACATTTATGCAAAATTGAGAAGAAAAAAACAAAAACATCTCAAACTGGTTACGACTAAATTTTATTCAATTTTGAGCAAGTGATATAGTGTTCAAAAATGAGAAAACTTTTTCTCATATAATGAAGAAAAATTTGAGAAAAGTTTTCTCATCATTATTGAACACTACCACTTGTTCAAAATTGAATAAAATTTAGTCGGAGCCAGTTTGGGATTATTTTTCTTCTCAGTTTTGAATAAATGTTTTTAACAGTGTAGATGGCAGCACTACCTCCGTGTGTCTCTAATCAATTTTTATTGTTTCAAGAAATTGTAATGCTCCTCTGACAAATTAAAGCCTAGAGAATTCTAACTTTTAGAGAAGAAAGTTCATAATCAATTCAAGAGTTCAATCCGTGTTAATTATTTTTTTTTTCGTTCATTGTTGAAAGAGCTTTATTGTTGCTGTAAATATCCAGACCTATAACAATGAAGCTCTTTCAACAGTGAAGAAAAAATGAAATAAAATAATTAGCACGGATATAACTCTTAAAATGGCTATGAACTTCTCTCTCTCTGAAAGTCTGAACTCACTAGACTTGAATTTGTAGTAGCAGCATTGAAATTTCGTGTAACAATAAAAATACATAAGAGACAGTGCTGCCATCTAGCGATACAGATCGTTGCTTTACACTAACCTTAGTTTGGTTACCTACCTTCATTTTTTATTTTTTTCTCACTATAACGTCTCAGCCAAAACTGATACAGAGAAACATGAGTTCAAAATTGGGTTTAGCGACCTCGTTTTTTTTAAATTTGTTGACTCTGAAACTGATAGGTCCTTTTTCATTTGCTTAGCTTTTCCTCATTTAAAGAATTTATGCTTTAGTTTTACTGTATACGCACTTCAATACGTTAGTCAACAAATTCACCTTAAATTTAGTACTGTTCAATTTTGATGTATTTTTTCCATTATCTCTTGCGACTACTTGCCCTATATCAGGTCATTTTTTTCATTTTCCCATTATCTCTCGGGAATACTTGCCATATATCAGGTCAATTTTTGTATTTTCCCATTATCTCTCGGGAATATTTGCCTTGTATCAGGTCAATTTTTGTATTTTCCCATTATCTCTCGGGAATATTTGCCTTGTATCAGGTCAATTTTCGTATTTTCCCATTATCTCTCGCGACTGCGTGCCCTATATCGGGTCAATTTTTTTCATTATTTCTCCTGAATACTTGCCCTATTTTGCGTATTTTCCTCGCCGATGTCCGTGTATGAGTGGTTCCGCTCGTCATCTTGGAAAAAAGGGATTTGGATCCGGATTCAATTACGACTTGGGGGCATATTGAATGTAGAGGTTCGGATTCTACTTGAAAGTGTAGGTCCTTTCCTTTATACATCCAGTAGAACAACCTATTCACATACTCAGCACCCAAACGCTCTATGTTCGTCAGAATGGTTTCTGAATATAATCGCCTACCGCCAGAGATAGAGATTTTCAGCAAAGAACAACCCTTTGGAAAACAGCTAGGAAGAAATATGTAAATACCTTGATGTTATGTTTTTATTAATATTTTATTTGTAAATAATGTTAATTTTATGATTTTTGGATATAAATGTGTTATCAATGTTAATGTTTCAGTGTAAAATAGCAAAACTGCTGTATCTGAATCCACGTGTAAATAAACAACGAGATAAAATATTAAAGAAATACCTGGTATCATCGGTAGAATACTAGCGAAACCCATTTGTCAAAGAAAATTACAAGTAAGAAACAAAAATAGTTAAAAAATCTCTTGTTTTTTTGTTTTTTTTTAAGAGCTGGTATCAAAGTTGAGTCTCTTTCAAAATATTTTTTGAATGAAATGATCGGGAAAAATGATCGGAATTTTCTAACAATTTTGCTTCGGTTTTTCAGTTTATCTAAAAGTGGGTTGGACCACTGTCACTTCAGTCCAGAGGGCCTCCGCTGCCTCAGTTCCGTGAAATGGATGCCGGACTGGTCAGTAGAATAGCAAACATTGCTGCCTTCTTTCTCCAGAGATTTTATGAGACGTTGTTCTTACCGGAGGATATGTGAGTGTGTGTGTGTGTTTTTGTCCTATAGCAAAAACCTGATGAGAGATTGGGGTTTTCACAAGTATTATTAACGAACTAACTGTATGCATGATGACGATAGAATTTCTGAAAATTTCAAACGTTCTTCTTTTGGAGGCCTATGTAGTAACTTGAAACTTCAGACCGTTTCTTTGAGAACCTTACACTCTCCGGCTCGTAGAAACAACTTACACCGAAGCTTCCACTCTCCACACAGCACACAATATTCCAGGAATATTCCTTTTGCATCCGCCATTTCACATGGAATATCCCAGAGAAATTGGGATCCAAAATTCTTGGAATGAAGAAAATTCTAGGGATATTGGTGCAATATCCTCACGGAGATATTCGTATATCTCACCAGTGGTGTAAGGGTTCTAAAAAAACAAGGTGAAAGAAATATTTAGAAAGGAGATATTTTGGAGAACAGGTTGTTCCATTAAATGGAGTATTGGTTTGTAAGGTTGAGTCGCCGTGGTTCAGGCGGTAGCGCGTCTGACTAAGAATCGGAAGGCCCGGGTTCAAATCCAGCCAGGACTCTGGAGACCTTTTTCAGTGCTTCCATGTCTGAGGTGCACTCATCCCTCCTGTCAAATTGAGTACCAGAGTGTCCATGGTATTTCTAGTCATCTTGGGAGATAAATTCGGTTTAACGTGGGACTTCCATTGGACGAGAATATATCTTCGCTATATTGCTAAAGTGAAGCGCTATCTTCAATACCCTCGTTCGTCGTTCACGGCGCGTATGCATCGCATAGGGGATACCTGTGCCTTTGTAAGAAGCTGAAACATGAATTCGACGAACACACAACATTCGCCTAATGCAACCCTAGAGAGATCAAAGAAACTCTTTGCTTATACTGTTTTCGGGATTCGATCTGGAGATATCGCTATTACGAGACGAGCATGTTTCCACAAAGCTGCAGTGCTAACTGATATTGTCTACATCTAATATCTCAGTCAAAACCCTTACTGTGAATCGAATTACTAACAGGCCTTCTTACTATTTGGACGATTTCTGTCCATTTCTGAACAGGTCCGTAGCTACACGAGTACTCGGGGTACATGCAATTTTTTGTCGTGCCTCCCCCTCCACCAATTACACCTAGAAGAAGCTTATATTCATAATGATTTAATGAACTGAAAACTCTGAAAGGAAGTTTAAGATAGCAATGCATTTTTTATTTTATTTATTTTTTATATATTATTTATTATTACATATTTTGAATTTACATGTACAGTTTATTAGTAATAAAAATCTCAGTCGATCACGGCTATCTGAACATAGTGTGTAGCCTCTGTACTTAAATTTTATCCGCATTCTCTTTTCCCTCAATTAATTATACAAACACCGAAGTAATGAATTTTATCGTCTCTAGTTATTGATTTTAAAAGTAATTTCCAAATAATGCATTATTCTCAATTCTGTTTCTGACTTGTTTTAATAAATAAGAGAATCCTCTCCACATCTAAATTAATAACTTCATAAAAACAGTATCATCATCGAAATTTATTTATTTGTTTGAAGTAAATATCCTAGTCTAGAAACTCTTTGCTGTGGACATGCTAGGACAAACGTTGTACTCGTTACACGAGTATCATTGGTGTCAGGGGGATATGGAGAATGATACGGATCTTGTCCAAGAAGATGGTTAGGTCCCATTGCTGCCAACCTTTGCACCACGGTAAAGTACGTCTGGCCAACTTCGTCCTATATGGAAGCTTGTGTAATATGCAATCATTGTTTTCTGTACCTTACTATACCAACGCACAACAAAGACACCAATGGTGGTAAAAGCGATAACATCGCGAGCTTTGGTTCGCCAATGGGTGGGTGGCACTTGGGTTCGAACCCCACGGTCGACAATTCTGACTGAGGTTTTTTCTTCAGTTTTAACAGGCGAATGCGTGAATGGGACATTAAGTAAGGCCCTGGCCGCTACCTTCCACATACTCCCCTTTCCCCAATCCTGCCGTAAACCAAAGATGCATAATTAAGAAAAATGTTTTTAACTAAATATAACTGTTAAAAAAAAATAGCTGCTTCAAATCCTCAAGACGTTGCTATTTATTAACCATTCATGAATGAAATTAATTACGTACTACAAAATTATGTAAAGGTTTTCAGCGTGCATCCACCCCCAAGGAAAATAATCCTGGCTACGGGCCTACTTGTGAACTACGTTTAATAACAAATTATCACCTAGGCCTACACTTATATTAACTAATCACCTCTTAGGAATATTATGACATGCATAATTATTAACTATACAGCTCGTGCAAAATACCCTTGAACTATACTGCGTCACTAATTTGTACCTTCTGCAAGACCACGGTTTTATCCTGTAGTTGACCTTGAGAACTTCCAATGCAATTTTCCGCCTTTATTATTTGTTAATGTCTTCTGCTTTAACAGTGCGTGTTACATGTTAACAGATCATAACTTCTTTTCCCTTTTTAAAATAATAATCTTTCCAACGTGTAAGAAAACAATTAACTCTTCTTACAAGACATTTTTTTTCTTCTCCTTACTTTATTCAATTCCTTAAACTGCAATCTGTCATTGCTGCAAATTTCGTTAGATACTACTGTTTCAACGAAATTATTTGTGAACCGGAATTCGTACGATGTGCGTTGAAAAGCTGTTAGCACATGCAATAATATTCTGGATCTTGAATGTGCGCAATATCACAATATTATCACGAAATTATTAATTAATAAACTAGACGAACTGGGTTTGTCCCTTGGATTTGTTAAATCATTCAACAGGTACCTGACAAGTAGAACATTCAAGGTGAAAATAGGTAGTCTGGTTACTCAAAAAATAAGAAATGGAATACCACAAGGATCACTCTTGGGACCATTGTTATTTAATGTGTTTATAAATGATTTATGCTTACTAGTACAAAATTCAATATTATTATTATATGATGATAGTATAAAAATATTCAGGCAGGTAGATAATAAGAAAACTTATTATTATTTGATTTAACATTGTTAACTCATGGTGTAAGAAAAAGAAAATGAAAATTAACACACAGAAAATATTATTCATTAGTTACACTAATAAAACTCAATATTATGCAAGTAGATATAACATAGATGATGCAAACATAGTTAAAGTTAGTGAAATGAAGGATCTTGTTGTTATGTTTGATGAAAAATGTAATTTTAACAAACAAATATGTACTGAAAAATGTCTCCAAGGCCAGACCATCAATGGAGAGAATTCTTCAAAATTAGCATTTTGATCTCGCTGTACAAATTCTTAGTTAGACTATAAATTAGAATACATGTCTCCAGTATATAATGATTTGTCCGGAAGTTGTTCTAACAAATTAGAACCCACCCCATTTTTTTTAAAGATTACTTCTGTTTTAAATTTAATTTGCTATATTTTAAACTTGATATTACAATTATTAGTGAGATTTTTTTCAATATTGAAAAGTTAGATCAAAGGAGGAATGATATTCACAAAGAGTTTTTCCATAAGATTTTGAAACCCATCCAAATCGACGAGCACACACACACAACCAACTTTCAAAGCTTCCATACTTTAAAAATAGATAGAAACTCTACCAAACTCTACTTACAGGCTCCATAACGTTTGCTTCACCCTCCAAACTGAAAATCCTGGCAGAATACCTGCATGTCTTTGTAATAAATAGGACATACATCTCATCATTTCATCAAATGTTCACAGTCTCAGATCTCTTTGTAATGGTAGGCATATTCCTCGTTGGTTTTACCTTTGGAGCGTACAACCTTTTTTCGTGTCTTTTTTTTTTTTTTTTTTTTTTTGGTGGTTCTCCAGATTTCACAACCGTGGCATATCATTGTTTTGATTCAAGTTTTTATAGAGTCGTAGATTCATGTTCCACGTAGTTGTTTGGATTTACACATGTTCTGATTACTGTTTCAACTCTTTAGACCTATATTATTTGGTCATCGTTGTCACATATCGTCTCGTACATATTATAGTGAACATACTATGTATAAGTGTATAAAAAGTATGTCTGAGACAGAAGTGTATAGAGGAAGTGTACCTCCCGTAAGCACCTCTTGTTCATATTGTGTGCACTTTTCACAAACCAGCCATTAGCATAGAACATGCTAAGGAAGTGTATAATAAGTGTAATTTTTGTACATCGAAACCTTCCTATGCCTACTCATCGTATTTATTAATCTATACACTTTGCTTTCTTCATTTACATTCTTCGAGAACTGAACTTTTCTGAACTTTACATGTGAATTTTGAATTTTGTATTTTATTTATGGCCTTAAGGCATCTAAGGCTCTGGCTGGGACAAGGAATGGGCCTTGACCAGGGCCTATGTTGAAGGTGCCATCCCGGCATTTACCTAGTGTGATTTAGGAAAAACCCTGGAGAAACCTCAGTCACAATGATCGGCGGCTGGAATCAAACCCACGACCTCCCGAAATTTACGCCAACGCTCTACCACTGAGCTACGGCGGCTCAGTAACTTTATATGTGAAAATTAACAACTTGTTTCATTGATTTTTTTTTTTTTTGGTTTTAAGGGTGTAGCAATCATTTATATTGTATTGCAGTATCATAATACTTAACAAAATATTGGATGTAAACGCAAGTTTTGAGGTCGAAGACAGAGCTCCAGGGGGTGTGCTGGAGGCAGAACTGAAACGGGTTAACGGGTCTATGCTTAGGACCCGGTCTGACCCTATCACCCGATTTCCGTCCGAGAGGCGAAAAAAAAAAATATTGTTATTTATTTTTTTCCATATAAGAAATAGTAACAGATGGTTCATGGATTCTCCTGGGGTAAAATATTCCGGAGGTAAACTAGTCCCTCATTCTGATCTCCGGACGGGGACTGCTTCAGGGGGTTCCAAGAACAGGGTTAAGAAAGACTTTAGAATAGGAACGTGGAACGTACGAACATTATACCAAACGTTCGCTCTTCAGGTGGCGGTACGCGAGACCGAGAAGTAGGAGCTAGCCATATTAACGATACAAGAAGTTCGGTGGGAGTGTCAAGATAGTATCCCACAGGGCAAGTACAGTTTCTACTACGGGGAACACAGTCTCACGATTTCGGAACAGGATTCCTCATTAAGAACAGTATCCTTCAGGCGCTTCAGAATATAGAGTTCATAAACGAAAGACTATATCGTACGTTACGATACGTACTCGATGGGGCAACACGGTTTTATTAAACGTCTATGCTCCGACCGAGATGGCTACTGATAATAACAAAGATATATTCTAAGATGAGCTAGAAAGGCTGTTTGACCGAATGCCGAAGTATAATTCGAAAATTGTGTTGGGAGATTTCAATGTCAAGTTAGGGAGGGAAGAAAAATATAGACCTAGTATGGGCAAATACAGCCTTCCCGAAAAGACCAACAACAATGGAGACAGACTGACAACCTTCGCGATTTCGAAAAACCTACTGGTAAAGAGCACGTACTTTGAACACAAAGACATACACAAATACACATGGGTATCTCCGGATGGCAAAACTCTCAACCAGATCGATCACTTATTAATAGATAGATGAAGACATACCAACATAATGGATGTTAGATCGTACAGAGGAGCGGAAGGTGACACCGACCATCAATTAGTTGTGACAACCCGCACTTACGCATTTTTTTTATCTTAATTTTTTTTATTAATCCTCTCGATGTAATATCATTTTATTTTGGATTTCAAATTTCCGAAGTGGTCAGTACCAGAGAAATAAAAGTATCAAAGGCAATGACATTGATTTTCCTTTCCGACACCTTTCTCACGGGAAAACATTTTCCGCGACAAGCAATCGTAGCTTTCATCTTTGTGTTCTACCGACTGAGATACTTATGGACAGTGAAGCACAGCAGGCAATCCATTAGTCTTTTCATCAACCATCCGTGTATCGGCTCTAGCCTATTCAAGACTGTCACGTTTACTGGCTTTGCAGGATTTTTGTCGCCGTGGATGAGACGAGAGTCTGGATCTACAAGCCTTCTGCCTGGGAACAGGGACACCCAAGCCGAAAACGAAAAGGAACAGGACGCACGCACTCACAAGAGAAAGAAGTAATTAGAGGTAACTGGAATTTTTAGAAATCCCGAAAGAAGAAGAAAACCGCTTTTGCCTAGCAAATCAAGAACGAGATTTCAAATTCTGGAAACAAAAGAGGGAGGAGACGAAAAGCAGAGGGGACACCGAGAAACTTGGGAAGAGAAAGACGGTCAGACAGACCGAGTTTGAGCTAGATAGTGTTAAGTATAGTGAACGAGATACCTCTCCGATCTTCGAACTTCAATTTTTTTTAAGTCTCGAAACATTTTAAAGATGAACGAGTGAGCACAAAACTAGTGCACGAGAGACACTTC
The DNA here is from genome assembly GCA_022664845.1 of Lepisma saccharinum. Classification (NCBI taxonomy): domain Eukaryota; kingdom Metazoa; phylum Arthropoda; class Insecta; order Zygentoma; family Lepismatidae; genus Lepisma; species Lepisma saccharinum. The sequence continues at coordinate 3,057 of JAGDQP010002644.1, read as the reverse complement.
TCTGTACCTCACTTCTCTTGTGACCGAATGTCTGAGTTTGTGTGTTTGTGTCGGTGACGTAAAAATGAGCCGACTTGTTAAAATACTGAACCGTGACAGCGTGCTGTGCAAACCCTTTTGGGTACCTGATGGGATTATTCGTCGAGGAATGTTGGTGAGTTTTCTAACATTCAGGATCAAAATACCAGGTGAACACGACGACGCAACCCAAGGTAAGAAAAGCATTTTTCTATGGTGACGCCTCTTCACGGGAGAAGGAGTGATCAGCTGACAGCAATTGTTTCTAACCGATCCATGCGAGAGAGTTTCATACTTCTCCACCCATTCCATTTTTTTCCATAGGGAAGATAAGAGAACTGGACTAACACTAAAAACTTAAGAAAAAGAATAAAAGAAAACCTGTTTGAACTAGCCATTTGCCAAATTCTTTTAGACAAATAGCGAAACTTTTCTATTGATGTAAACAGTTATCTTTTGCCCATTTGGAACAGTAACTTTCATTTTTATAAATGATTTTTTTTGTATTTGGATAGTGATATGGAAAGTGTCTAAGTTAAACTATCATTTTTTTTGTAACTGCGTCAGGAGGAAATTACAGTGTTGCCAGAAACTAGTGCGCAAGCTAATAATGTTATCAAATTGTGCAGAAACGATACATATTGCTAATTCTTGTCCGCGCACGAGATTTCGTACACACAGGAAACTGCGCATCAAGACAGTTAATGCTTCTACAGATCGTACAGAACATAATCTGTTAGTTTGACCTAATTTGTAAATATAGCAAAAATAGGGTAATTAATGACGTGTCGTGTGAATACCCATTTTCTTGTTTAAAGTGTCTGATTTTTTTGTTTGTTCATGTTTTTCTTGTCATGCATTGGTATCACTAGGATGCCAACAAATTTGAATGTGTGTGTACAATCGAGTTTAGTATCTTAATGTGTAAGACTTGACACCACTCCTTAATTTGTGTTAAAGAACGGTAATTTGATTTAGCCACTACGTGGATGGTGTACCACGTAAAGTTTTTTTTTCAACTAGAAAAATGGCCATTAT
>JAGDQP010002643.1:89412-102184 GCA_022664845.1 Lepisma saccharinum | reverse complement strand
TATATATATATATATATATATATATATATATATTAACACGCTAGCGGCCATAATTTTGAAGATATTTGAACCAAATTTTTATATGTTGTTTCTAGGCTTAATAGCTCGGTTAAGTTCGTTAATGAGCAAAATCGGTCGCCATCTTGGATCCAAAATGGCCGCCGAACCAATTGTTGTATAGAATACACAGCCTAAACCGCTGGGGCTATTGAAATCAAATTTGGCACAAAGGTACAACATCACTTTTTGATTATGAAAATGTTACCTAATGAGTTCAAAGACGCCATCTTGGATCCAAAATGGCGGACCTAAAAATCCATTTTCCACACTGTTTGAGCTAGGGATACGAAATTTGGCATAAAGGTGCATTATGACGAGTAGCTTAGGGAAATATCACAACATTTGGGAAAAGTCGCCATCTTGGATCCAAAATGACCGCCCAAAATCCCATTTTGCACACCGTTTGAGGTGGATAAATGAAATTTTACTTGAAGTTGTACTATCACAAGTAGGTCACGACAAAATAAGAAAACTTTCAAAAAGTCGTCAACTTGGATCCAAAATGGCCGCCCCAAAAACCCAATTTCCAAATCATTGAAGGTAGAGAAACGAAATTTTCAATGAAGGTGTATGACCAAGAGTAGGTTACAATAAATGGGGCAAATCTTCCCTTTGGGGGCGCAGCCAACCGTGGGAGGGTGAAGATGTACTCCGTGGTGGTGTAGTGCTGCAGGGAGATTTTGGTTAAGATAAAGGAAGCGCATCCTCTCAAAAGCACTGAAGTTGGGGGGCGAGCCCCGGCTCCCAGCGAAACTTCGAAATCTACCTCAGCCTGTAGGCCTACCGAAAGGGATTTTTATACTTAATTTACGGGTTTGAATCGATATGATGTCATAGGTAAGCTTATTACTATCTTTTATACTTTATAGCAAATTTGAAATTTATATTCGCAACCTTGTTTCGGCGAATTAGGAACATATGAATAAAACTATAAACGGGTCTGTACTTAATACACAAAGTAGCGTAGGTGAAATCGTGATAACCTTCATATAAATTAATTGATAGAATATTTCTTCAATGCATAGTTCTTTTTAATGTATTGAATGAAGATACCACACATTTTCCTCTAGAAACCATTGTGAAGTAATTAAAAGAAATAGAAAAGCAAAATTTTACAGAAACTTATACTGAAAAATTGTGTTCGTACCGACAGAAGTACATGAAGCTAAATGCGTACACTACGGATATATGGGCTTTTAAACTGAATTATCAAAATGTACATCTTACCTCACCCATCAGTATCAATGTCAGTTTTTGTGAAAGAGCTTCAAGATTACTCCAGTTAAGAAAAGCTTCCTTCCTGAGTATCTTCTTCTGTACTCAATAATTGTTTCTAATATTTCGAGATAGTTGGGCTGCTTACGCTTAGATACATTCTTTTGCTGTGCTTCCATTAAACGTTAAAGTTTTTCGTGAACAATAGTATAAATCACACTTCGTGTAAATTAATCACACTGTTGTATTGTTAAATTAATCACACTGTTAAATTAATCACACCGGTATAATTCAGTTTATTCACTTTTAGATCTGATATTCTTGATAGAATGAATAATGAATAACTGATTTGATGATATTTTTCACTATGATTCGTAGAATGATTTCTTCTCTGACATGAAAGTTTATTTTTCATCTGCTGGAAGAGATCTTACTAGTCTAAAATTGAGATAGTTTATGTATTGTATCAAATTGATTTGGAGAAAGCTGTCACATTTTTAATAGATAAAACAATCTACAAAGAAAGAAATATAATAGCTTGAGCTGACAATTATTTTTTCTGAGGAAACTTAATCAAATGTACCCTATTTTGTCAAGTCAAGTCAATTTTGTGGATAAGCTAACAACAAATGAATATTATATGGAGAGATAATTTTTTGCCTTTTTTTAAAAGAGAGTTTAAAAGGTTTTTGCGTCCTAAACTGATTTTTTTACATTCTGCTAAAGAGTTATGATTTAAACAGTAACAGGTTTGAGAATCTGCTAGATTAATTTTGAATGAATGAGCATTGGTCATTATTTGTTGCGAACGTAGTCTATTGATAAGAACTATAACTTCACACATCAATCGAGCACTTTAGAAAATATTTAACACAATGTCATAACCTTGACGATATCTGCTGGAAAGCGCAGATTTCTCTCCCTTATACGACAAAGAAACACTAAATTATTTAATAAAGTAATGACTTTACGAATTGTTTAAAATAAGAAAATTGTTCTTTGGCAACAATCAAAACTTCACGACCCGATATTTGAAACTTTTTTTATTACACTTTCGTATTAAATACATATATTAAATGCACAACGCAACGTTCGGCTACGTCTGTAGCCATTATCAAGTGTATTGTTAACAGAATCATTTTTATATTTACTGTTTTTTTTATATTTGAATTCCTATCATAGTCAGACCATATTTATTTATTTATTGAGAACGTTATTTTTCCTTTTTACTCTAATTCTATACATTTTTATAACGTTTTTCCATTCTTGGCTTAAACTTCCATTTCCATTTTCATTAACATTATGCGGATTGTAGCATATACGATATTTTTTCTAAAAAACTACCCTTTCAAGTACATTTTATACTCTGTCATGGAATTTAGACTAATACTAAACTGTTCACGGACTAGAGGGAACTAGTTTTAGACTAAAAATTATTTTTTATTTTCAAAGGACTTGTTTTGTCCCACGTGACAGACTACGCGACGTTTACTACATACCCTTAAAAATACACTGACTATTTTTTTCACACCACACAAGCATTCCATCTAGGGTTGTAGTTATAGAAACACATTCCTCCCGGCGAGTATCTTCTTCTTTTATTGACGTAGCTCAAGAAAAAGGTCATTATTTGACTTAGAAGGTTAATATAAGCTACGTATTTAGAAAATACAACAAAGGCAGACAAAGACGTTTGTCAATTATGACGAAATTGAACATTAAAGAGAAGATATGCAATTAAATTCCACTTAATTAACTTACGATAATTGTGAAATAATGTGATCCATAAGTCAGTTGTGATTCTAGCTCAAGCCTCCGGCTGGTATTCAATTTTTTGCTTCTTCTAACACATCTTTTTTGACGTTACAATACTAAACAACTGGAGTCTGCGGCATAACCACTAGTTGAGTATTATTATGTACTGTATCACTAATGGTTGGTGAATCTTTTAAGTAGCCAATCGTCAAGATTGATGTAATAATGAGTTATGAGTTCTGGAGAGTAGTCTTCGAATGTAGAGTCGTTTTGAAAAGTCCCTATGTAGCGCTAGGTATTGATAAAGTATTCTGTTTATTAAAACCTATTAATTTTCTATGCATCAAATGTCTTGTATCAGTCTATACTTAGGAGTAGGAACCTATTGACAGTTGATATATGCAATTTACCAAATTCTGGTTTCTATAGTTGACTAAATCATCTTCGACCTGTCTAATGAGAAAGCACGACTTATTTGTTTCTTGTTGATGCAAAAATCACTTAAACTCTGACCAAGACAATACATTTTTCGGTCCGAAAAGCTTCAAGAGTAAAACAAAAAAAATATCTTGATCAAGAGCCATCTAGTCAGAAAGAACTAGTCAAATGAAAGAAGAAGTCGGCAAGGGGTTTTATTTAGTCTGAGGGTACCATACGGTATTAGGCTGATTTGACTGTGGAAAAATCCTCAGTCAGGATGTTCGTTCGCTGATATCGAACTTAGACTCTCCTGAAAACGAAGCCAAAACTCTAGCAAATGAACTACTTTCGCTTGGTAGTATTCGAAAGGATTAATTCCAAAGTACTTATATATTTCGGGAAAGGTACGATTGTTTGCTATATTGACAGCATCAACAATGTTTTCGATGTGCACAATAGTCATAATCATCATATTACTACAAACACTTTTAGTAAAAACATACGAAATCGTGAAAACAAAATTTTCACCTGATACAGGATAAAATATGCTGTTCCTTTGAAAGCGCAGGATTGAATCAGGAAGCTCAAAACAAAGTGGGGTTTATGGAAAGGATTTGCAATAAAAGCTATAATTTTCAATTTTCATAAGCGAATCGCATAGCTGCATAGTCAAGGCAGTTATCTTTAAATAGATAAATGAGCGATTGCAGTTAAGGAGAGATTTGATATATGTGTATTAGAATAAATGATTATGTTTAAGTGTACCGAACTAGATTTAGGAGATATTAAATTGCAACAAGAACAAAGTAATGGTTAATGGAAACCAGTAGTAAAGAAATTATGAAGAAAGACTCGATAAATGTTTGGGAAAACTGGTTATCCAGTCAAAAGATCACTTACCTAACAATTTCCGAATTGCCCTAAACTCAAGCCCGTGATGTTGCAAAATCTATTGGTGATAAAAGTTTAAGACATTTTCAGGGTAACTGGGCAAATTCTAAAAGCAATCTTGTGATAAACATAATATCCGAAAATTAATGAGTCTTGTGAATATAAGGAAATCACGTTTGCTGGTTCGATTTAAAACCACGAAGCTAAAACGTTTAAAGAAATATGCTATTTTACTCGCCGTAACGAAAACAATAGAATCTTGGAGAGCAAAGCTGAAACCGGGTCACTTTTAGTAAGCCGGTGACCCATCCTGGTCCGAGTATAGGTGATCCAGAGACCCGATGAGCCAGTCCTTAACTTGACTCAAATGGCACGATTGACCAGCTCCGAAACTTGACCAGATTGACCCGGCCTTTACCCGAGCAATCAGACTTTAGTATAGCCTTTCCGAAGGAGGATATTTGTTACACACTTTCGGGGCTGTCTTTGTTCTATTTTTTCGGATATGAGACTATTGTAAGCACCTTTCGGTGTCGTAGAGGGCTAACACCACAGATAGAGGACACTCCTACAAGAAACACTGTTCAAACATAACAGTGTATACTAAAAGTTTGCTCTGCCCTCCGGATCACCGAATCAGACCAGGTCTCAAGTATAGATCCAGTCCGAAAATTGACACGAATGACCCAATGGGCCTGTGACCCGAATCAGCTCTGGTGGAGAGATCTTAAACCAAGATGGTTATGGTTATCAGATGCAGTAACATAAGTTAGTAGGCTTAGATTATTTATTTCGTATAATTTTAAGATAAGAAAATTTGATTTTGTTACATTCAGAATTTGTCTGCTATATTCTTCTTAGTAAATTTATTTAATGAAAAACATTTTAATGAGACTTTTCTGAAACATATTTTTGTAAACTCATTAGAGTATAATAATGTAGTAGGGTACTTGTAAACATTATTTAAATATACCTGAATATTTGTACTCGTATGTCTTGCATGATTTTATTTCTATTTTGCAGATTTTTGGGGTAGTGTTAAAATGGTATTATCCAACAAATCACATTTTATATTACATATACACAAACATAGAACTATCATAAAAAAAGCGAAATGATATTAGTTTTTAAGTTTATACATTATCTTGCGCTTCTGGGCCTGTAAATTTTATTTTGTCATATTTTATTGTCTGTCGCTACGAACCTCTTGTATACAGTAAATTTAAAAGCAGAACTCCGTTCGAATTGAGTGTACTGTTTCATCTTAGGAGAGCGGAAAAGGGAACTGAATTTAGAGCGGAAATTCATCAAAGAACAGATGAAGAATTTCTGCTCGAGAAATGATGGTATCTACGGTAGTTCTTTACGGTGGGAATGCAATCTTTTTCTAAATGAATTTAATTTAAATGCATTCAATAAAATGTTGATCTTTCGAACATGAAAAGGGCGCAATGGAATGTTAAAAATGGAAAAAGGAAGCAAAAGGCGCCATTTATTCTTAAGCAATAAGAATGAAAAGTTATGAAAAAAGAGAGAAAAGCTTGGTCTAGGTGGGAACTGAACCTGATGGCATTACAATTATGTTTTTTCTTAATAGGTTGTATTCTAACTTATTCGTGCAATAACAATTTTGGGATTCCAAGAGCCAATAGGTACTAATAGAAAAGCTAAAGATTGGTGGGGTGTGTGGAAAGAGCGCTCCACATGTTCTCGTCATTCGGCACGAAATGAGGTGGGGTTGTCAGTAATACGTTCGTCTACCTTTACCTCCAAAGGTGTCAAGGAATACCAAGTACATTGGTCTTCAATTTGATTGGAGTCTGAGTCTATCTCAGAGCGAGGGAACACTGAAGAAAAGTCTCCAGCGTCCTGGCCGGAATTTGAACTTGGGCCACCCAATTCGTAGGCAGATGCACTGGGTCCTGAGCAACGGCGGCCCCGTAGATGGTAATATTTGATTTAAAATGTATCTTTTTGGGCGAAATCAACATTATTCACTCCATATAAAATTTGCCAAAATTAACACACTAAACCGCACTATGAGAAATGATGGTGAGAGTGGACAAAATGGTAATAATAATTGATAAAAATAATAATGAACAAAAAACTAGATTTCAGAGGACTGGGAAGAATTCAGTAATATAGCTGTTCAGATAGCTCCTTATAATTAATCTAAATGCAGTTCACGTACTATACAGAATTACGAATTTATTTTCAAGTAAGGTTTTACTGGTGAGATTACTCTGAAGCTAATAAACTACACAACTCATTTTGTACAAAGACAACATGCTGAGGAACTCCCAGAAACATTCACAATAAAGATTGTCCAGAACCACATAAAAATTCTTATTTGGGCAGTAATTTCCATTAAGGCAGATCAAGTACCAATAGGGAGTATCGGAAAGGGCCTTAAGCTACACACGAATAATACTAAGAAGTCTGAAGGTACACTGTAAAAAGTGGAAACACGAGATGGATGAAAGTTACTCCGCTTTTTGGAGAAATAAAAGTCGAAAATTAGCATTTTGTTGTATTTACTCTTAAATGTGGATATAGTGTAAGCCCTTTAGTGGAAAGATTGGCAACCTTAACTCCATTTTAAAGTTTCACATGTTATTTGTAATAGCTTAGCGTTAACTGAAAATGTGTTCAAACTGGCCAATGTTTTTTGTAGGTGAACTTTCAACTTGTTTTACGCTTAAAAACCGGTCATTTTCTGATCGAAGTGTAAGCTAAACTGGCAATTTTGAGGTTACATACTTTTGTGGATGAAGTTTAAGCCTTGGGTGGATATTCTATAATCTAATAACAGGAGTAACGTTACTTGCTTATCACTGAACGTACCGCCATTTCGAGTATTTGTATTGCTTTTACACTGTGAACACTAAACAGTTCACTGGTGGACCAAGGGTTGCATTTGCGGAAATTTAAATTAAGTTGGGTATAAATCTTTACACTGTAGCAAACGTATTTCACCATTTTTTACGAGATATTTCTCGTAGTTAAATCAACATGTTAATGATTAGCATTCGCAGTAAAATCCTAGCTATAAACATCACTCGGGAAGCAATAAGTACCAACCGCCTTCAGCCGGTCCGGGTGGTCAAGCTGGCTAGTGCGCTGGTCTGGCAACCGAAGGATCGTGGATTCGAATCCCGCCTCGGGCATGACTGTGATTTTTAACTGTTGTCCGTAGTTAGGAAAATAGATTGAAAGAGTTGCAAGAGTTGTAAGAGTTAATAATAAGTCGCCCGCTTAGGGTAAAAAAAAAGTCGATCCAGGTGGCCGAACGGTCTAGTGCGCTAGTCTGTCGAGTCAAGGATCGTGGGTTCGAATCCCGCCTCGGGCATGGATGTGATTTTAACTGTGTTGTCCGTAGTTAGGAAACATCAGTTGAAAGAGTTGTAAGAGTTAAACCAGTTGGGTTGTGCATTCGGTTAGGGTGCGTTTCACCTTTAAAAAAAAGTAGCTAATTGGGGAGAACATGTGACCAGTGTGCTAGAGGTCATTGGATCGAAACCCAGCCATCTGAGCTTTTATTTTTCAATTTAAATTTTAGAGGAATATTACTTTTCTTTTCTACTTTCAAAAAAGCTCGACGTTTGTTGATAAAGGGGAAATTGAAGTCTGGCTGATTGTTGATAAAGGGGAAATTAACCGTAAACTGGCTGAATGTAGTAGGTTAATCCAAAAAGTGGAGGCAGCTGAGCTGCCTCCATTTTTTGGATGAACGTTGTGTCTCCTATTTTTACAGTGCAGTCAGTGGTCCGGAAATGAATTAAATAATTTTAAAATTCAGGACTGTCATGTAGGACATCATTTTTAAATTTTCTCAGCCACAAATGTAGTCCTCTGTTGCAGCACCACTAGAAGTGTATGACACTAATTGAACTCCAAAGCCATAAAACAGAACCAATTGCAGTGATAACTATAATTTTCTTCACACAATGACGTAAAATAAAGCTTACAATAGGAGTTTTACGTAAGCGTCTTGATGGTATAAGCAAAATCCTTTATATGCACTCAATTAAATGTTTCATGTGTTTTTCAACGATATAATACTTATCCTACCTTTCCCTTGAAGGATTGTGTTTTAAGATTTCTTGGTGTGTGATGTGTGATTTGTTATCCAGGGTCACATTAGTTATCTGTGATAATCAGAAACTTACATTGCAACAAGAAGATTAAATATGTAAAAGTAATATTTTTCCCTTCTCTAGTTACTAGCAAACTATTACTAACATTAATGTTATCATAATTCGCAATGAGTAAGATTTCTGTTTTCATTACTGCCTTGTGCAATAACACTTGGCGAGAGTTGTTCACTGAAAGTTTCCTCACAGCATAGTTCAGAAGAATGCGACACTCCGTTATAGGAACGTTGAGAACAGAATCCTATGTCACTGGAACGCCCCAACTGTTTTAGTAAGCCTCAAGAGTCAAAATACCTTAACCCCAATATATGGGCTCTAGAAGGAGAGAGATCTTGTTTTTCCACTGAAGGGAAAATGTGGCACTTTCGTGCGCTTCGTATGTGCAAATGCGTGCAAGGGGGAGAAGAGCAACGCAAAATGTCTTCCTTTCTCTTCCTCCGAGAGAAGACGAAACCACGTACCAGAGGTCATTTCAGATTCATTGACAGTGTTTTGTGATGCTCCCGACGAGGTTAAAGCACAGAAAATACAACATGGCTTTCTGGATAGTAGTACATTTCCTTGTACCGTACATTTCCTTCTGAAAGTAAAGTGTGTGTAAAATAAGTTATTTAGATGTTTGTGAAAAGAACGAAGAAATGAGCAGTATATTATCTTATATTTTTGGCTCGTGAGAGAAAGGTTTTAAAAATGCGTTAGCCCACTCTGTCATTTTCAGCTCATACCTTTATTTAAAAATACAATATTGATATTAAAATTTAATAATAAATGGCCCGATAAGCAATATTAGCTAAGTAAAATAATTTCACATTTAACTGATTTATCTTTAATATAAATTTATGTGAATTTACTTTTCACTAAATCATTCGTCCCATAGTAATGACAATTTTACTTTAATTTACATTCTTCACAACCGAAGAAGCCAGTAAATCTCGATTAATAAGAACTATTGTAAAATTTATTTAATAAATCAAACTCTAAGTTGTGTGATAAGAGCGTTGGGGAATATCATCCACAATACTTGAGTATAAACTGGCACAGAAGCACTAGACAAACTTTACGCTTTTACGATATTCCTTCATTCTTTAATTCGGCTTCCTGGTCCTGTAACGTTAAATCTGCACCACCAGAAGTAAACGGATAGTCTATGAAGAATATGATAGACTAGTTCAAATATTGCACAGCAAAGAACCTGAATAAATATTTACAATTAAAGTATTAATGGTAGATAAAATCGAAAATAAAACATTTCTTACAATAATTCGGAAATTGGAAACTAAATTTTTATTTCCATAGATCGGTTTCCACATTTTGGTAGATATAGGGGGTCCACTACAAAAATATGGATCTCTATAGAAACTGTTTTGATATAGTCTCGTCAATTGCATCTAAATTATCAAATGTGATTTGCCCTAGTATGAGGGAAACAAATTTCAGTTGAACGTTGTGGTCATAGTGAAATCTCCCACAATCTTTTCAAATAACCTTTTTCGAACAAAATGTGAGCAATACTTGACGGCAATACCTTAAAATGATAACAACGGGGAGCACACATATCAACGTTTATTTATCATAAAGACGTTTCGTTTTGTAGTTATGATACGCAGTACGAAAGAGGTTGCAGGTATGCAGTAAGAAAGACAGAAAGCGGTGTAGTTGTAAACAAATATAATACCATGGCAATGACATGTTTCCTATTGTTACTTAAGAAACGACTATTAAGAAATGCCTTTGCAATTAAAACAATAGTAATACTTATGATAACTCTAGAAATAATATAAAGTCATACTTATCACCAAAACCGCTGCCAAGAAAAAAATCGGTAGAAAATGTCTGATTTCAGGACATCTTTTCACTCAGTCTCTGCTTAAAGTCATTGAATTGGACTGCCTCTCCATTACATTCTCGTATTCAACACCTCATCATCATTTCGTTCCCTGCCGCACCCGACGACTTGATCATTCGATTTATAAAACATCTGTTTCTCGTTCATTCCACTACCAGTGTTAACAGAAGCAAGACCCTTAGTACCGTACAAATGTTGTGCGTACCATTAGTTACAAAAGAAGGCTAAGAGAGCGGAAATGACTTCATCTTTAACCCTTGTCAGGTACCACAAAAAATTACGCTAAAGGTACCATGGGGTAAAATTTGACCCCAATCATAAAACACAACTATACAAGTAGTATTACCTCAATAATAATATCTTTTGTGTTCCAACATATTTATTAAAAAGGGTGAACAACTTTTGCATTGAGTTTCAATTTCGTTTTCATATTATCTTATTATAAATGTCTTAGCACGTTGCACATCGTATTTGTTATTTGAGTAGTTGCCCCTTGTATTTCGTTTTTAGTCGCCCTTGCACATGTCGCAGTTCACTCGTAACTTGCTATATTGTTTGCACACAAAGTTGTTGCACTTGATGCGCAATGTTGTGTGCTTGCAGTCCTTTGAACGTGGACAGAAGTAGTCCTTTCCCTTTCGCTCTGTGCTACTTGGCTATAGAAGATCTTTTCCATCCTCATACCGCAGCTCTCGATGACTTTTATCATTTCATGTGGAGTTTGCTGGCCAGCAACTCTTTTCATTGTGTTTGGGGTGATCAGTCGGAGAGACAATTCTTTCACGAAGATGCATCTTTTGTCTTTTCTTCTTACTGCAAAGCCGGATGCATTTTCCGTGAAGATTATGAACGCATTCAGAGCGGAGCTGTCCAGAATTCCATAGTAAATTGATTATAGCATAATAAATAATAACACATTATTATTATTTCTATGATATACTTCAGTATGAGTATGTAATACACTTAGCATAGGTCATAAAAATGAATTCAATAGATTACATAACTTTGAACACAAGATGAACCATAGGGTCAATTCTGACCCTAGAATCCCGTAATAACATAAACATTTAATTAGGAAATTCCGAGGGCGAATTTGTACCAAGCATCATGGTTGTGAGAAACCAAAGTTAAAATACAGAAAAAGACTTGAAGCTATTTCACATATCTTAAAAGAGACAGCGCTAAAAATTACGCTGGTGTCATATTAAACGTCATTGTACCTGATGAGGATTCAGGAAGAGATTGAGATTTGTGCAATTGAATTATTGCAAATTATTTAAGTGGTAAATTAATGCAAACCAAATGTATGACTATAAATGGATACAACTTGTAACTTACACTTCCTGCTCTAAGGAAACTCAATTTCGAGTGGCTGCAGTTCAATAGTAGTTGACCTCCGATTTTGAAGATTCTGGATTCACTCTCAGCAGCCGACTATCTAGATTGTGGTTTTCCCAAGGTTTATCCTCAGTCACATAAGACGAATGCTGGAATGGTATCTTCAAATTAGGTCCTGGCCAACTCCGTCCAGCATGCTTTCCTCTCTCCTCCAATTCCATGTTCTATGAATTGTCATATTCATGTTCAAGATATTAGATTTTAATTGGCTTTTCAAATGTTTACAATATAAATGGTATTTATGAAATTAAGTTACATTTAAATCAACACTTACATTGCTCTAAATTTTCTTCAGTTAACAATTTCTAATAGTTTGCAATTATTTCTTAGCCGATCTCGTTCCATTTTTTATTTCCATCTTGCATTCGAACTTGATTTAAGACCTATAAATATCTGAGGCTTAGGCCAGGGTAGGGAAGGGGAAAGGATGCGGGAAGGTATCTGCTAGAAATTAAGTCAAGGTATCATCTTGTCATTCGCCAGGTATGACTGAAGAAAACCCCTGAGTACCTCAGGATGGCACGCTGCTAGAATTGAACCCACGACCTCTCGTATCAATTCCAATGCTCTACCAAGGAGTCAAGGCCATTCGGTTTCATTTTCATCTCTCTGTCACTATGATCACTGCTACTCATATTACACAAGCACTCCTTCTCCATATCTATTATAAATCTTTCTGTGTCGAATATTTTTACGTTTTCGCAACTCAAACTTAAAACGTCTTTTATTTGCATTTGGTTTTCCTCCTCAATATCTAAGAATCTTATTTCCTGAGGCTATAATTAAAGGTATATTAGATTTCTCCTCCCAAACATATTGCAATTATTTTCAAAAGTGCATACACAGCCATAAATCACAGTCATATTCGATCCACTACTGGATGAGGCCTCTTCCCGGTGGGGGTCTACTGCTCCCACGCTGACCAGACGGACTGGGAGACGAGAGCCTAAGCTCTCACTGTGATCGCCACTATCTTTCATTCATAGCAGCTCCCTAATTGCATCACGATGTTGGGTGGGCACCGTTCCAGACC
>JAGDQP010002643.1:76119-89312 GCA_022664845.1 Lepisma saccharinum | reverse complement strand
GAGAGAGAGAGAGAGAGAGAGAGAGAGAGATGTGGCAGGAGGCAAAAAATTCTCGGTATTGATCAAACTTATTGTATGGGAAATATGTCTTTGTCTTGATTTTATTATATTCCTGAATGTTTCCTCCTTGCCCAGTTACTCATATGTCATGCAAAAGGGGATCGACAATGAAAACAACTTTTAACTCTGTTCAAAATCGCGCGAGTAAGTCGCCTAGTGTGCTTTGCTTCATAAAAATACATTTAAAGCTATTTTGGATCCTCCTCCGAAGTCGCCTTCGGAAATATTTCTCTCTGCGACCAAATCATATCGCTGAGACCAAGTCGCCTAGTATGTGGAGTAGTATAAGAAATCATGGATTCATTTTTCTACGGATCAGTCGTCTAGTATGCGGCAGTGCTAAAGACACACCAAACAATACTGGAATAAGTAACTCAAGTATATATTTTACCGATCGGTGAGGGTTGTGGGAATGCGAATCCTCAGGGAGCTCTTAACGTGAAAAGCTCTACCGCTCTAAGGTATATTTGCTAGAATTCTACTTAAGTTGGTAGAATATTTGCTTGGCAATCCGAAGGTTGTGTGAATGATCCCAGTGACCGCCTATCCTGACAGAATTTTCCTCAGTCACACCAGCCAAATGCCGGAATCGTACCTTCAAACTATGCTCTCACCAACTTGATCTTAAGGTCCACTTTCCTCCTCGGTTCCGAACTAAAACAAAGTTGTGAAAAGACCCTGAATAAATTGAAACTCAAAATTTTAAACATATTGCTTACACTGTACTTTACTCTCATTAGAAAGACTCCAAATAGTCGTTTTGAAAGATGACAGGTACAGTTACTTAGCTATCTTTTCCATTGTTTTCAAAATTTTATACACTTAGACAGTGGCGGCAGAAAGGAAAGTGGGGGTGCGGGGCGATAACCTGATTGAGGCCCTTTCACGAACACTTTCGTGAGCGCAGATTGCTACTATTGGCTGTAATATCCTACTTCCACGTTAAGCTGAGCTCTGAGGGATACTGGGACCTCGCAGGGGACTCACTAGCCAAGACGGAGAACCTCGTTCACTAGTTATAATCTATGTATGATAATGAATATTGAGATTGTGGAAAGTCATGCTTTTCTACTATCCGATTACAACCAAGCGCACAAGTAAGACCCTAAGACGACGTAGTTATTGCGTTACCGACCGCCATCGAAGAGCTCTACTGATTTATCTTAACGAGCGATTATTCACTTGTGTCGGTGACCGGCGCACAGTGCCGCGAAAGCCCAAAAACACGGCGAAATTAATACCGTCTAAACGCTGAGTATATATTGGTTGGATCTTCGTCAGGGGCTTATTGGTATGCTACCTAGTCACATTCACGTAGTATACGGAATATGGTGTGTTTTGTGTTGACCAAGGCGCTAAAAATAGCTCATTATTCCCAGGAGATTTCTTCAGAAGTTCGGCTATTGTGAGGTAAATGGGTAAATGAGATCTCCTCAGGTACAAAAAGAAAATTGTTGATCAGCGATGTTCGACCTCGTTGGACCAAATTAAAATTTAGCTCGATATTCGTGAACAAGAGCATCCTCTGACATATATAGCATAAAAATCGTACGCCTCGTTTAATTGCAGCTTTTAAAACTAATATCGCGAACGTGGAAAATTCTTCACACATACAGACAATTAATGCTTGTAAAAATAGCAAGAGACCAAAATCAAAGGATATTTTTTTGTACTTAATTTTTTTTATGTTATTAGTATGGGTTACATTCGTTTTTTTCTCAGTTGAGAAAAGTTAATTTGATGTATAGATCAAGACGGCAAAATAAAATAAATTCGTTTGACATGTTTATGGTAAACAAATGCAACATATATGGTGGACCGGTTCTGGCTCGCGGGTCGTAGTTTTGGCATCACTGTTGTTGATGATTCTAGACTAGCTTGCTTGTTCTTGAAGCAAATGTAAATTCTAAGTATTGTATAAAAATAATTATCAGCACTATAAGTAAAACGCACTAAAAACTACTTCAAAGCAGGGAAAAACAAACGTAATAAAATTGTCGAAATAGTAACCTATAGATACGTGAAAACCGCAGAGTCTAGCAATTACCTCTCCAAGCATCCATTTCCAAACGGGTCCTTGTTCGTGAACCATAAATGTTAGGAAATTAACTCAAACACTTGTTATACACTTCTAATTTCAAAACGGTAGGGAATATTTGCAGGTATCTAGTTGGAGAAGGTAGTAGTTTAGCAATATTTTACTTTTGCAATCTTTATTCTTAATTATATTTCTGTCCTTTACTTTGTAACGAAATTCTAATAAATTTGAAGACTTTTGGAATAACAAAACCTTACTAATGAGTTCGAAAACTCATAAAACGAACTCAACAATGACAATATCTCAATTTCAATTTTTTTTCAGAAGGGCCCAGTTGTACCTTAGTAGCAATATTTCATGTAGGCTGTGAGCGTACGACTGTTATAATTTTTGTTATAAAATGTCAGACACGTTACGCATTGGTAAATCGTAGAAATTCTCCATTTGTTCACAAGAACTCAAGGCTAATGAGGACTGCAAACATCCTTTCTGAAGGATTTATACCCCTTTTTGGAACTAATGGAAGAAATTATATGATCTTTTGTACCTTAAAAGTTATAACGTGGATCCCATTTCCACCTTATGTTTTAATGATTGTAATCCATCACTCTTGAACACCAGCCCCACTCCATTCCACTACTTCGTTACTACTGTTAACCAATCATTCACGTATCCGCTATCTTCCATTCCCAAATATTACGGAAGTATTTACGCGAGCAGTGCGTTCTCTCACGTTTGGGGAGGTTCTGCGCAGAAGATTGTAGCTAGTGGCAACTAAATGTTGGAGACCTGAAAGTATTTACCCCAAACGTTACTGGTATATTACCGAAAAATCAGAGCCTGACCTCGCTTGGCTCTATGAAATTGAGATACTCATTCATTTTTTTTACTTTATTACTTCGATCTCTGAACTACGTTTAGGTTATGATTATCCTTTAGATGAACTACAAAATTTAGCATATTTTACATAACAAATTACTTGCCTTAATTGCAGCTACACACAGTAAATGTATATAAACGCATTCCGAAAATTTTGAAATAATTGGCAACTTCGAGCGCATATGCACTAAGAATGATGGATTTCAGGTTTACAAACGAAGTACACTTATAATAGTTTAGTGTCTATTGGACATTTAACTACAACATAAGATGTTGTTTTTTTTTAATTTAAATTTTGGGATTTTACCACATTTTTTTCGTTCAACTGTGCGGCGGAGCCCCTCGACACTTGGAGGTCCAGGGCGGTGGTATCGTTCGCCACCTCGATTTGCGCCGCTACTGCACAGCACATAGAACATAATCAACACCTACAAATTAAGTCTCAGAAGAGATCACACAGATATAATTGAAATATAGTTGTAAATATAATGCGATTAGTGCTCTTCAACTTCTATAACAGTAAGTAGTGTTATTACAAGGTTCTTTGAGGATCAGTTTTATCTATTTCTTTTTTTATTATTCTTTCCCTCGTTTTTAAATTTTATTTAAACAACGAAATATACGCAGGTTCAACGAGAATTGCTCTCGGACATGTAGCTGCGTTTTTAGGTCCTTTTTATAATGTTTAATTAAATAATTTATATTGGTATATGATGGAAACGTATCAAATGTTGACGCACTACTTCGTTAGCCAGTATCAGTTACCATATTAGAAAAGTGCATTCACAACAGGCTCCCTATATTCAATTTACTGATAGACATAATGTGTAATGAAGTTTTGCGGGAGCAACCCAAGTGAATAATGAGCAATGACAGTTGACTGTGCGACAGGTAAATGATTGTGGATGGTTGTTCGGAATAAAAAACACATGTACCTTCCATGGAAGTAGGTGAGAATCATCACCCTAGTTTGAGTGATTGCCTTGTTACTGTGTAGCTACTGGCACTGGGCTATTTTACTATTAGAAATTCACTTCAGGCACTTTTTTCCGAACGAGGAAATCGTCGTACGGTTTAGCTAAATATTGGGAAGATATATCCTCGGCTTACAAGTGAAATACGCAAAGTCAAAAACGCAATTTTGAGAAAAAGAAGGAAATCAAAACTTAATTTTTCAACAAAAGCTAGGAAAACGAATGTCAAGATTATATTTTTATTTACACCATTTATGACCAAGTACACAAGATTATTTTCATGATATTTATGTAATATTTTGACACCTAAAAACGATAAATTTTTAGTGAATTGATGAATTTCCTAAATTGTTAATAAAACCACAAGAGAATCAACACTATTGTTCTTCATCAATCCAAAGAAGGCACATCTTAAGTCTAGCTAGTAACCACACTAGCTGAAAATCGCAATGTTTTTAACTTAATGTGTTATCCTTGTAAGCCGGTATGTTATGAAGCCAAACATCTCCATAGCATTGTTCAATATTTAATACTTTCTTTCGCTCTTCAGCGAAGTTATTGAATGCACCAATAGCGTGTTTTTGTTCCTTTCGTCGATATGTACAGTAATCAATTTTACGACACATTTCTCTCTTATTTCTTTCTTCATTATTTTAGAAAACTGTTACCTTAATTGTTTAAGTCATCTTTCTGTTTTCCATTTGTATAGCTATGCCAGAAGGCAGTGAAAAGTAAAGATCACCAATAAAAATAAACGAAGTGTAATACGAAATGACTTAGATTTATATTTCATTCCTAACTTTAACCTGGACCGTAGAATAATAGATTTGAGATGAACGTCAAGCATCAGATCATAAGAACATTTGTGCCAACTATTTAAGTATCAGCTGGGTATTGCTTCCTATAACCTATAATAAAAGATACATTTACAACAGTCCTGAATTAAATTGTAGTGATATTTGTAGTGATATCAACATGCTACAATATAATAATATCTGGTTTCATGTGTTGTAATATTTTCACAGATTTCCCAAAATATAAATACACACACATATGAAATAGTTCTAATGTAGTGCAGATGATTTCCAGTAGTATTTGATAATCATTATCACAGTTGCAAATCGATAACATTTAGAGACAGTACTATAGACTTGTAGCCACTCGTAAAATTTATTCTCTAAGTACCTAACTTTGTAATGGATAGACCACTTTGATTACAGTTTTTGTAACATACAGAAAATAACGTTATCTTTACGTTACATGAAACCATACTGAAATCGGTCAATCCATTTTAATTTTTTTCGGAGAAGAAAGTTTACGACGAGGTACAATCTTTTGGCACTGACTGTACATGCAATATAATTGGTATGTGGATTGAGGAAATGTATCGTGTTTTAAGCAATATACTTGTTCTACACGGAGTTGAAATCTTCATTCGTAATATACGAGTATTTATCAATTCCCGATACGTAATATCCGAATGAACAGCATTATGAATTAAATTTTGTCTAGATCGTCCAAAACTATTTTATTTGAAGTATTGGCCATCACTAGCGATACATTTCTTCCATCGTTCCGGCAATATGTGGATGCCAGACCAAAAAAACTGTGCCTCTTGTGCTGCAAACCAGTCATCAAGCCATTTTCGTACATTTTCGTAAGATGTGAATCGATAGTCAGCAAGTGCGTGTCCAATGGATGCAAATAAAAGAAAATCGGAAGGCGCCAAGTCTGGTGAGTAAGCCGCATGCGGAAGGGTTTCTCAGGCAAACGTCGCAATCGTTTCCTTGACTAGTTTTGCTGTGTGGGAGGGTGCATTATCGTGAAGCACAATCACTTTATGTTGTCTTTGGTCATACAGTATTCTGTTCGTTTTTCATGCAAAGCTTGATGAAAATCGATCATTTGTTGTCGGTAACGTTGGGTATTAACGGTTTCGCCAGGTTTCAACAGTTCATAATAGATCCCACCAAACACAAAGAATTGTCTTCCGTCCTTAGCGATTTGGTCTTGCAGTCGATGTTGTCGGTTCTCCTGGAGTTACCCATGATCTTTTACGCTTAGGATTCTCGAAATAGATCCACTTTTCGTCACCAGTCACAATTCGATGGAGAAATGATTTCCTTTTTTACCTGGCGAGCAGAATTTCGCAACTGGCTTTTCGGTTTTCCTGCTGTCGTTCAGTCAATGCATGTGGAATCCATTTTCCCACCTTCTGAATGTTGCCCATGGATTTTAAACGTATGGAAACTGCTTCTCGTGTCACATTTAATTGATTCGCGAGTTGTCGTTGCGTTTGAGCATCATCCTCATCCAACAAAGCTTGTAATTTCTATATCTGGAAACTTTTCCGGTGGTCTTCCACGTTCTTCCTTTCTCACGTTAAAATCGCCACTTTTAAATTTTGTAAACCACGCATAGCACTGTGACTTACCAAGAGCATGATCACCGTAAGCTTCGACAAGCATGCGATGCGATTCTGCAGCAGTTTTCTTCAAATGGTAATAAAAAATTAATGCTGTCCGCACATCGTAGTTTGTAGAAGTAAGTGGTGCCTAGGACGCAGTTTCACGGTAACCACAGTGACAGCTAACGCTGTCTATGCAGAAATTCCTGTTTCATATTTATACACCTGGTATGTAAAATAATTAATATTTTAATTTGTCTTGAACATATTTTAAGTTCTCACATAAATATTAGTTCTGTTGTCTGTTATATGAACAACATTCCAAGTCAAGGGCATACATGCATGTATTTAATGTCAACTGTTTGCCTAAGTTTTAGAAGTTACAACAGAGCACATTATTTATATAACAGACCATAAGAATTACTGTCAAACAAAACTTTATGTATTATAAGGTTTTTATTCATCATGTGAAATTTAATTTGGTGTACTTGAGACGTTTTGAAATTTAGGTCTTCAATTATGAAATACGATGTTTATCAGAATCTTCCATCTGTTAAATGGACCTAATCGGTGCAGAGCATTTAAGGTTAAACCATTTGACAGTAACTATTTAAGATAAAGGAATAAAATACATGCTAAGATGTATACAGAAGGAAATAGTTTCATTAATATTGACTTTTTTGTTAACATCAGCCCTTATTAACATATTAGGTCAGAAAGTCTTTAGTCTATTGGAAGTAGGGTTACCAAACATCTCTTTTTACCGGACATGTCTGTTTTTTTAATGTTTCTAATGCTATCAGGCTTACATTTGCTGTTTACTTGAAAATGTCCAGCATTTTAAAATTAAAATGAGTAAGGCGTTGCTACATCTAAGCTTGCATGGTTTGTGCTATTTACGGTAAACTTTATGGTCACGAAGGGTAATTTCTCACAATTAAATAACTGCTATGGTGTGTGTCGATATATCGCACTGAATTAACTTTGTTTCCGTTCAATTTGAATTTTATTTGAATTTATTTATTTATAGTCTTTGGGTATATCAGGCTCAGGTCGTTATTTCCGTTCAAGTCTCAAGAAGTGGATGAGCTATAATTGCTGTGGAAACTTTCACCACTAGATAAAATAAGTTCACGCTACTGATGTTACATTCAATTGAAGCTACAAATTCAATTTGTCAGACATTTTTGTAGAAGACCTGCTTTTTTCGGAGTTCTTTCGTGCATTTGACAATTTGCAATTGATAACTCTAATTAAAAAAAAAAAAAACTTGTTAACTATAAGAATAAACTATAATTTTGAATCCCCGAGAAATGAGATATTTACGTGGCGTTATTTATTTATTGTCTTATTTTCCATGGTGGAGTTAAGGTCACAAAGCCCTTCTCTTCCACTCAACCATGTACATACATAATCTATACAAGCAGTTAACTTAATAAAATGGATAATAATTAAGAGAAGAAAATAAACACTAAGTTAGTACACAGATATGAGGCTGGGATTGAATATATTAGTTATTGGATTAATAATATATGGTAGGATCCTTTTAATGAAAAAAAAAAAAAATAGAAATTCGATCGGTACGCGCACATATTCTGTATTTTTTTATTTTATACATGTTTAACTGTTTCAGCGCCAATACATTCCAAGAAAAATTCATTTAGAGCATTCCGATGATCTGCGTTATTTGTATCTGGTAAGTTGTATTTGATTGAATTTATAAGTTTTATGTTAGCGATATGGTTGTTGAGCTAATCTGGCGTGCAATTATTATTAATTTGTTGCTTTATTATTTTTCCTATAATACCTAATAAATTTAGCTTGCGCCACATTTTCCTTTCGTTTGTCGTATTATCTATTAATTGCTCCGCAAAGTTCTGTTTCGATTTTATGATTAACTGTGTACATTTGTTTCAAGAGGTAACAGAATGTTTCAAAATGTGTCTGTACATCTTCGTTGTTTCTTTTTTGGGTCCTTATGTACCTTCTGTAGGCAGCATCGTGTATAAACATAAGACTGTGGATGTGTTCGTTTATCCAAGGATATGGGAGACAACCATTACAACTGACGCAAGTAGAATGGATATGATTGAAGTGCTGTAATTAACAATAATGATAAGACTAAATTATAAAGAGGTTCTAGATCATCAGGAGGATTAAACATTGTAATTTAGAAGTTTAGCTCATATCAAGCTAAACTGCAAAAACTGTACCTTTGAATGCCAATGTTGTACCCACAATTTTTGAAAGACAATGGCGGCCCCAGGGTTGGGTTTAAAGGGACGTTTCTCTGCCTCCCAGTTCTTGGGAGGGAACAGATTAATAAACAAACATGGTAAAATATGAATTCCTATACCCCCCCCCCACTGCTTCTGAAAAATAGACGGTATAATATAAGCACAAATTTTGAGAATCAGTGTCGAGCACAGGAATTCATAGCTAAATATATATTTTTGTATTAATCTGTTCCTTTCCAAGAGGGAGGAAAGAAACCACGCCTCTAAACTCAACCCTGAGTTCGCCACTGCCTCTCAAAAAATGTGGGTATTGCATTGGCATTTTGTTCACACTATTCAAAGGTACAGTTTTGCAGTGTAGGAAATCTAGACGAGAAAGAAAATACTTTGAATGTGAAGAGAAGGCATGTTCTGATACTTCTCAAAAACCAACGAAATAGAACATGAACCAGTGCTATAAAATCTGCTTACCAAATCAGTTCGTATATTCATGTTTATGTCAAGCTAGCAATAAGTAACTATGAAGGACTGAAGATGGTGCACATGCTTGCAACTTTTCATAATCAAGCCTAGTGTTATTGTTAAATTAAAACAAAGAGTGCTTTTCCGTTAAATAAGAAATACGAATCCATAAGTGGACGTATAACGCAAACCTGCTAAATAAGTTTGTTTAATATTTTATTTTACTTTGTATTCCAATAACCATTGTAAGTTGCTTCATGCTATGTAATGACCTGACGGGACTTGTAATTTACCTTTAGAACGGAAGATCGTACTACTGAATAAATCAGTCAGGTACTCGACCTACTGGTTTTTACGTTGGATATTTTTCTCCTACAGTTTCGAGGGATTCTAAGAGACCGCTTCTCGAGTAAGGAGCGGATCGTGAGGTTTACAGTCTCTTTTCCTGGTGGATTAGTGGGCATCGGGAGTTGTTTCGGCTGGCATATTTAATGAAACACTTATCCACGAAAAGAGGGATACCACTACGAATGACCGTATCTTTTGAAGGTCGGAGTTCGTAGTGAATTGGTTTCCCATCCTATTCAATCGGTGAGCAGCAGGCGACCGTTTAGTGTTGTAGGAACGGAACCAGCTGCTCATACATACCGATTTTTAGTTAACCACGTTGCCGCGTGACCGTTTCTCCTTGAATGAACGGAACTCACAGTTTCTGGACGTTTCTCACACACCCTCGAGGGATAACATCTTTCGGGCAACCGTTTCTCCCAGCTAGGAACGGAATCTAAAGGTGCATTGTCTCTTTGCCTCACATCCTTTAATAGTAAAGTCACTGAAACTTTTACGCATCACGTGTTCGTAAAATAACAAGGAGCTAAAATGCAATAATATATCTACTTTACGAGTTACGGGTTTCAAAATCTTACCTGAAATTGACACTCTCTGAAACATAGAATTTAATGGTTTAAATTCTTCACGCACGTTTGTATAAGTATCACAGGAATCGTATATGCTAAAATCTGAATGAGATTAAGTACGTCAAATGGGCTGTTAACCTTATTATTGTCAGGATTACCGAGGAAAAACAATATACCAGAATTTCGGTATTGTTTTGTAAACAGAACGATGTGACACCATCCTCGTATTAAACTTATGTCTAACATTTGAATCTCGCTTTGGTTTAGAACAAACAAAGCTTAACATTTCCAAAACAAATTAATAATACAGTAAACGAAAGATCGATTTCAGTCGCATTTAAGATTAAAGCAATTTTAAAAAAGGAAAGAACTTCCATGTGAAGGAAAAAATGAAACTTAACGTGCATCCATTTCTAGCAAACAATTTTACAAGTTACGCTTTGCGCACGAGCGTTTTCGCTCTTAACATGTATTGTAAAAACTTTATATATATATATGCTTGCAAGCTTGTTATTAAAAGAAAGTTCATATGAGTTCTTCGGTTTATTATTCGTAATAATTAAGTACAAACCTGACATGTCTTCACGTTAGTATAAAGAAAAAAAAAAAGACAGAGCAGCTTATTTTGGTGAAAATCTTCCTCGAATAGGAAAGTGGAGGGAGGAATTAGCTGTTGGTGCCCCTTCGCTGACTGGTTCAAATGAGGGCGTCCAACACAACACTTTCTTCCGAGCAGTAAGACTGGACAAATTGTGTTTTCATAAGCACAATTTAAGAATAAAACACATTGTCACTGCTTTAACAATCACACAGAACAAACAAATCTTGCACGTAGGTCCAATGTACAAACTTGTAGCTACTGTGGTGAATTTCCACACAATGAAGACAACTTCGATGAAAATAATATTTCAAAATATTTCGCACCATATATGATAGAAATTAACATGCACACGAAGTTAAAGTTCGCAATTCCGTGCAACATGAATATTTGAACTAGTCTTCAAACGACGTTCATGCACTACAGATACACAATGGGCGAAACAAAATGTATCCATCCGCCGCAACGCGATAATATAAATATGCAATGCACAAAGAAATTTCCAGAACTCCACATCGTTATTTTATACTTCGTTTGCCCAACTTAATAACGCTTAAATACATCATACACCTTCATACTTAAAATAATGTTTAAAAGCGTTTCTTTTCTTTTTGCGATTAAGAAAATCTCGGCCGAACTAAATACGTACGCTCCATGTCGAATTAAAGTTTGTCCCAGGTTAAGATGGAGATACGTCGCAAACAGAGCTCATGCATTAAAGTAAGAAATCGCAACTGCTACGACTAGTTATGAAATGTCACACTAGAAAAGATATTCAGAAGCACTATGGTGTTCGCTAACTAATTGAAGAACCCCAAAACGTTCGTTCGATCCGTTACTACTTGGTACACGAACGCACTCAAAATGGGGTTCGACAGACACGAAGTTAACCCTTCAAAATCTGCATTACTTCTAACTAAAGTTTTTGAGGAAAAACCTCACCTCGAGGCTATGTCCAGTAGATGACTCTCAGATAAAACTACATTAAGTTACTGATAATGCATTAAAGCTTATAATTACAATAAAAATATTGATATAGTAGACCTTAACAACATTAATTAAGAACAAAGAGGTGCTCATGAGTCATAGTCCAGGTCCCAACATATAACCAAATAAGGCAATTAAAATTATGCAAAACCTAAACATTGATACACTGGTCGGCGTCAGTAAGTCGCGCTTGACTTAGTATTACGTCAGAAAAAGAGATTTTCCCGATCTTTACATAAAGAAAATTTAAGAAAACAAAGAAAAATCTAGCAAAATCTAAGAACGCTTTTATAAATGCAAATGAAAATCTTGTTTTCTAGTTACGAAAAAAAATATATATACCAAATTGGCTTGATATTTTATGATGTACAACCGCAGGTTTGCAGTCTCTTTTCCTGGTATATTAGTGGTCATCGGGAGTTTCTTCGATTATCATATTTAATGAAACACTTATCCACTACGAATGGCCGTATCTTTTGAAGGTTCGGAGTTCGTACTGCGGTGGTTTCTCATCCTATCCAATCGGTGAGCAGCAGGTGACCGTTTCTTGTAGTAGGAACGGAACCTGTTGCTCATACATACCCATTTGCACCGGTGGGGAACCATTTTGCCGGGTGACCGTTTCTCCTTGAATGAACGGAGCTCACAGTGTCTGGACCTTTCCCACACTCCCACGAGGGATAACATCTTTCAGGCAACCGTTTCTCCCAGCTGGGAACGAAACCTAAATGTTAGTTGTCTCTTTACTTTACCGTGTTTCCGAGTGTCGTGCTTGCCCGCTGCGTTGCTGAGGCTATCATCGCCCAGGGCATTACAAACACAAATAGTTAAGAGGTTATTAAGAAAGAAAACGAATATGATATTCAAGGATTAGATGATCGTTCAACACAAATGAACATTATACTTAAATATATAATTATAACAAGCGAAGCAGATCATCAAATATATTAAGTTCTTTATACATATAACATTTATATGAAAACTCATTGCCAAGCGGCCATAGCTCAGTGGCAGAGCGTTGTTTTGGCATTCAGGAGGTCGTATGTTGAATCACAGTTGCTGATAATCCTTACTGAGATTTTCTACGGTTATTCCTCATTCACATCAGTCAAATGTGAGAATGGTACTTTCAACTTAGGTCCCAACACCTTCCCGCATCTTTTCTTCTCCTTTATCCTCACCCGAGCCTTAGATATTAAAAGTCAATAAATAAATAATAAAAATGAAAACTGAGAAGATATTATATCTCCGAAATATAGAGTGTCCTAGTTGTAAAATTTAAAAACCCTACTGTGCTGCCTTTTTAACATACTTTTCTTTAATTCACAATGGTTCATCGAGTCCTCAATCTTACAACTATAATTTAGCTCATTTCCCGATGTCATACAATGATTAAATCTTGCACAGAGACGTAAGTCGCGTAACAATACAATATTCCATTGTTACTTTCATATATTTATATATTTTAAAGCATATTTTATAATTTTGATATGAACTTCTTTATCCTAAAATGCAGAACGTGCAACGATGTTTCATTTGACTTAATGCGTAACAGTTTAGAATTTGTGTGATGAACTATCAGCTTGAACAGGGGCCGAACATCGAAATAACTCTCTCTCCCTCCCTCCCCCTCT
>JAGDQP010002643.1:61518-75719 GCA_022664845.1 Lepisma saccharinum | reverse complement strand
TTTTGTCATGTATATATATATATATATATATATATATATATATATATGAATGATTGCGAGCTCCTGCGTAGCCTAGTGGGTAGCGCGCTCGACTTCAGTGCGAGCGGTCCCGGGTTCGATTCCCGGTGGGGGTTCAAATTTTCGTTGTTGACCCAGCATCGTGAGGACAATTGGGGAGCTGCTGTGAATAAAAGACAGTGGCGATCGCAGTGAGAGCCTCGGCTCTTCTCTCTCAACCCGTCTGGTCAGCGTGGGAGCAGTAGACCAACTCCTCCCTTCGGGGAGAGGCCTTATCCACTAGTGCATTGAATATGGCTGTGATTTATTATTATCATTATATATTATTGCGAATAGTTTAAGAAAATATTTTTTTTAAAGTATCTTATTATTTTTTTATATAATTATTCAACATATGATAAGCACATGAAATGAGTTGATGAGATCAGAAGCAAAGAAAGGCGAGTGAAAATAAAACTGTACTAAATCTCAGAGGGTCACTAATGAAAATTCAAGAGAAGTACGAATATATAATACTTCAGAACTAGTACAAAATTAGGTAGTTTGTAAATATTAATGAACTGATAAAAGTAGTTTATCAAAGGTGTAAAATAAGTTGTTTTATGCCACGTCAAGCTTAGAACATTACAACTATGATTGAATGTGATGTAAAATACAATTAGATATCAAATAACAGTTTCACCAATGATGAAGCTATTAATTTATGTGAAATTGAAAATAAGCATCCGAATTTACTTTTTACTAGTGATATGAATGTTTGACTTTTGTAAGTTGTTTGAAGAGACGAAAGATACATTGTACGTGTCCCGATATTAGTGTCAATAAATGATACTATTTGGAATAGTTTGTTCCTATAGTAGATATAAGAATAAGTAGACATAAGAGATTTAAAGGAAATTTGTTTTACATTTGATGATTAAGGGTTAATGTTAGGAACACTATTCAAAGTTTTTAAAAATTAAACAATTTCGACATAATTATATAGTTTTTGTTAGAAATCTTTTAATTAGGCGTACTGCAAATGCTTGTACTAAATGATTCTGTAAGTCCCTGTCACGTTAATAACACCAAAAGTAACCAAAGGATGAATTGCATAAATGAATTATGAATAATATATACTGAATTATGATACTTGCGTGACAAGAGATTTCCTCAAAATACTTTCACAGGAGCCAGTTTTAAAATTTTATATCGAAAGTGGGGTCGTTTTTGTTTTATAATAAAACTTATCGAAACGAACTAAAACTTGAAGTAGAAATTCTTTGTATATTTTTACTGTTTAGCTGTAATGGTAGCTAATTCTGATGGGAACCATATTATATCATCAACTTTCTCCTTTAGTAATATATCAAAAACAATTAAATGTAGAACACTGAAATAAAAGGTGCATTATAATAGAGCGTATGCAAATTCGCAGAATGTAACACAACTAATAAGTGTATGGGGAGTAAAGCCATTTGTTTGGCTTGACCTAATTGTTTAATTCTAAATAAATTTTATTCACATCCTATGAAGTACATTTAAATACTATCTACTGTTTGTGACCTGCTATTAGAAAAGAGAGTAAAATGTTTAATTACAAATGATTCCTCCCAAATGATAGATGTTTTCAAAATATTTTGACATGGCAGATTTCAAAATTGTTTGGATTTGATTACCAGCTTGAAACATATCCATCTAGACACTTACCGTTTAAAGGTTCCGAGACAACAATCTTTAGACTTATTTTATGTCCACAAGCGTTACTACAAATACCACAATTTAAATTTGTATATGCTCTACTACAATGCACACTGCAAAAAATAGCCCTGTTAATTCAACACAATACGGTGTCCCAGCGTGACTACCACCTTTTGTGTGTTAAATCAACACAACACGCAGTGTTGATCTCGGTAGTAGGAGAAAAAAGTTACGGTTGCAGAGAAGTCGGTAAGACGCTCGATTTCTAACTGAGAACCCATGTTCAAATTTCGCTGAACCCTAACCTTTTTTTCTTCCAGTACCGAAATCGACACCGTGTGCTGTGTTGATTTAACACAAAAAGGGGTAGTCACGCTGGGACACCACATTGCGTTAAAACAGCTATTTTCTACTGTTCAGTTTTTGCAAATGGTAAAACATTTAGTGAACAAAGTCCCTAAAGGTAATAGTTCGACGGAAATTAGTTCTGTAACATCCAAAGCTAAAAAATATCAAAATAGTTCTCCTAAAGTTTGGTTTGAATCTTCGTTGCAATGAACGGAAATTTGGCTCATTTTCTATCTGGTATTTTAAAGTAACTATCGTTCACATAGATCTATTTTCTGGACGTCACTTGGCTCTCAAATATCATAATTTAATACTGGCAATACACTTATACTGTTTAATGTTTTTTTTTTTTTTTTTTTACAAATGTGTACTTCAACTACTTTTCATGTTAATATATTATGTGCGGCATTGTTTGCATTTAGTGTAAAAGATCCAAATAGGTTATTATATTTTATTGTACAATAGTTAAACAATTACGTCAAATTCATAAAATGGTTTTGTGGAATATTCAGAGCACAAAGCTCGTGTTAAGGAAATGAAGGGAAATACCATTTCCTTTGGTTCATATTGTCGTTGACTACAATCTGCATGAGATCTGCAGTCATGTTGGAAGCAAGAACGAACATAGCGTTTCAGTGTGACTCCGTAAAGCGATTCCGTTGGAAATGAGACGAAATGTTGACATTGCCCTCAAGAAATTTTGCTTTATTCCCTCAGTTAAGGCGTACAAGAAATCCTTTGTAGGGACGCAATTATATTATTTCAAATTTCAACTCTTTACCCTACAAAGAACAACTGTATCTTAGAGAGTGTAGGAACGAAGTGTTGCCTAATTGTTTGCTGAAGTTCTAAGAAAAGAATCATCTATACTTTTATATATATACAGAAACATATATAATTTGTTTCTGTCTGCCATAAGCATGCTTTTGTGTCCGTTTACCAGTATGCTTAAGAGTATAGTTTACGATCCTGTTTCGAAGAATACAAGGTAAAGCGGAAGAGGAAATTTAGTTTGAAAGACTAGTTTGAAAACAGTGAAAAACATTTTTTTTAAATGTTCAGTTGTTAAATATCAAGTCCGGTTTACAACGCGAACAAGAAACAATCAGTAAAGAAGTAGAAGTTATTTTTCTGGGAGAGCTTGCAAAAAAGATTTAAAATAGACCTTCAAGGAATATTTAAACTTGGAATAGAAGTTGATAAAAACTTTGGGAAACTTTGTTTTTATATGGGACAGTCTAGTAACTTTGGACTTTGGCCCGTCATGATTCGCCCCTTAGCTATTAGAATCCACACCTGTGCCCCTGCCGCTACCTTCAAGCCGTTGAGCTACCGCCGTAGACTGCACGGATGCCCGGCCGGCGAATAAAAGGTTGAAGAAAATAAAATGCTGTGAAACAGGAAACGAATCAGCAAAAATATAATATGATCAACAGAGAGAAGAAATTTAAAATATCACAAAATTAATTAAAGTTAATTATTTGAGAACATTATGTTGATAGTGATATAAACTAAAAACAATTTTCAACAGAAGTATAATTTAATAAAGTACGTATAACGGTAAAATTTAATTTGGCATATGACTACCGAAAAATAATAATAGCTTTTAACGTAATTTTCATTAATCGATATCACACCATTGCGCAAAAGTACTCGCCAATATGACAGGAAATATAAAAATCAAACAAAAACCAATATTTTAAAAAGATTTAATGAACGCATTATGAAGTGTAAAATTCTCTTACAGAAACTTAATTTCGCGAAGAGTAAAATATCTTGCAGATATCAACCCTTTACAAAAGGAGATGAAACTATTAAAGAAATTAAAATTAATATGAAATCGTTACTTAAGGTACCCACGATTCTTAAATTATAGTGTAATTTAGAAATGTGAATATCATAAAACATGTAGTACTGAATAATAATCATCAATGGTACACCGAGAAACAACTGGTACATGCTAATGATGTGGAGCACTTAATAGCGCATTAAACACACAGTGAATAAATCTTAAAATAATAACACAAAACATAATCCAATACCTTATGTAGTGGAACTAAATGTATTCTACAATATCATTTTGAAATCGAGCTTCCCACTTCTAATTTTTAACATTAGTACCAATTCATATTGATCACCAGAAGGATAATTGTAGACCTGAAGATTTTAAAATTATATAGTATTCAGTTTTATAATTTATTTAGATACGTACAACCGTACATTTACAAAGATAATTTCAGATATAGAAATAAGTTAATAATGATTGTTCCAAGAATTGTATTAGTTATTGAAATATTTCATAAATATTACAAATGGCAGGTACCATTCCATATAGTTGCTAGGAATTAGGTAGCAATAAAGAAGGGGGTAGGTACGCTTGTGCAATTCCATCTAAAAATGCAAATGTTGAGACAATTTTCTCCTAGATGAACATTAAATGGACAGAAGAAAGAACCTGAATGGAAATTGAAACACCAGAAGCAATATGAAAATGCTGTATAATTATAATCTTTCATGTGCGAAATTTTATCAGTTAATGCCAAAGGATAGAGAACTGAGTTACGAGCACAGACTTGATTCTGCCCATATGTATATGCATATGTCTCCTTGTATATGTAAACTAGACCTGATTCTTCATACAAGTTGTCCTCCCCCTACAAATAGAACTGTAATATTTTCTCACGTACTCTAAGTAAAAGTTATATATTTTGCATGACTCGTCCTAAAATATTGTCTTGGTTTTTCAATAGAAATTCTAGTCACCCTAGAATAAAGAAAATATCGAATTTAGGTTGAAGCAAATGGAATAACTTAGTATATAGGAATTAAATATTCTATGAAAAATGAGAAAGGGAAGCCGTTATTGCACACACACGTGCAGCCAAAGTATTCAGTAAGCTCCTTTAATCTGTGATGCAGATTTCTATCCACAATTCTAGAAAACCACTCAGAAGATAATACGTATCAGGACACAGTACCATATCAATGCTTAATGGAGAAAGTATGTGAGCTCATGAATTCCAAAAAGAAAAAAACATATTTATGGTAAGACCAAGAAATTAGCTAATTGCATATTAGAGATCAAACAGTTTCTGGTATCAAAGTTTAGATCTCTACATCTACTTGAATTCAGATGTTTTTATGAATTATGTAAATATTTTATCACAAGACAAAAAACAAGTAGACAGGAAATATTCCGGCATCCAATCGCGAAACGACTCTCGTTCAAGTACCATAACTATTGAGAAATTAACACAAGGTTGTTTTTCACTAAAAGCACGGGAACTTTTGCAGCTGTATATACGACATCATTTTTGGTTTACCTTTCTTGTAAACCAACTATTAGAAAAAATAAAAATTATGTATATTTATTGTAAGTGTTGTTTCTGTTCCTTACATCCTTGCAATATTTAAATGCACATAAGTATAAAATTTAGGATCATGGGCATTATATAGCATTACATTCCAAATTAACAACTTAAGAATGTATAATTAATTTTATTGAAATAAGAGTTTCGCCTAACTGTTTTAGCATCCTGTAGACACAGAAATTTGAAACACAAATATATTGCATGCTAGTACGCAACGTAAACAACCTGGTTGCAAACGGCTTTACTACATGAGCTAGAAGATTCAACCAGAGGGAACAACTTAAAAATACTTATATTTTTCTAAACCAGAGATGAATACAGGCCAAAATAAAAAAAAAGTGTAAGAGCAAACACGAAACAACAGAGCAAGAACAACTACTACTACAATTGATGTTATGCTTTGATTAGATATGTTCCTAATGACGTTCCTCCAGGAGTTATGTAAATTCCCACAGTCATGATCTAAACAGTTTTGGTACAATTTTTCTGATATTGTTGTATTTCATATTTTTATCACTTGCAAACAATTTAAAAAGATATTCGTTGGTGTTATAGTTTTCAACAGTGTTATGTGAAAATCACCCATATATTTTTCTGGGTGTATTTGCGTATTCCATGAATCTCATTCCGATCAGACTTTTGGATTCTCCAGACAAACGTCGTATGCTGAAGCAGGTAATATTGTAAACCTGAAATACAATACTGATTTTCTAAGAGTAATCGGTGTCAGGTAAAATTTTTATTTCAATATGGATTATATTTTTAAAACAACCTTCTGGCTTTTGAAGTAATTTACAAAATGGTTGTGTTTATTACTCCTTTTGTTTCTCGTTTGTACTAATAAGGATATAAACTTCTGCTTTTTTTCCACGTTTACATACTGGCTTGAAAAGAGCTATTTTTGGTGGCGTTTCTTTTAGGTTATTTTGATCCACACCTGTGGAGTAGTACGTATTACATAAAATCATTTTGATAAAATTATTCCAAATGTTGAATTTTTCATGCTGAATGTGTTCTGCTGTAGCTTAAAAGTATTTGAAACCTGTCCTTGGCTTCCAATATACAGGGTGTTTGTTTAACGCGTACAAAAAAAATAAGGGTGAGTATCTGAGATCGAACTAAGAAAAAGTTGATAAAAGCAAGTGTTGAATATTCAATATTTTCGGAGCTATAGGCTGCCGAATGTGTGGGAAAATAAACTTAAAAGCGGATTATTTCGAATATGAAAACTCGGAGAGTAGGAAGATCGAAAAATATTAGAGGAATATATTTTTGAAAATTTTACAAGCGGGACGCAAGGAATTCCCCAAAGAAATAAAGGAATTCTTAAAAATTCTTCCAAATAAAGGTGGTGGGTCAGAAACAGCATAAATGAGACGACGTATAGAAGCTAACAATAATTCGTTTACCGCATGTCGATATTTCAAGTGGATTCCATACGCGGAGCGGTTTAAAAATCGCGCGGGATTAAATAACTGTCCGGAGTATGAGTAACAATAATTCAATGACTAGTGAGATTATTTGCTACAAATGAGACAGTGTGCCATTTCGCAGTGGAACAGCGCAGATTATGTGAATAACAGATGCAGCGTAAGGTACAAGGTGACTCCCTTGGTCGGGTGGGTAGTACGTGGCTCACGGTACTTCGATGAAGAATCCCGGTTGGGCCATGGAACCTTGACAGCATTTAGAACTGTACAGCTGATTGAACCGCAAATCATCCATATAATTGTTGACTATAATGCACTAGAAATGAGAACAATACAAGGGCAGAATCAACAAAAAGGTAACGTGTCAACCGAAATGACATGAAACTGGAAAGAACAAGTAACATTCATGTGTATTTCAAATCCAGTTAAAGGGACGTACATAATATCCTGAAAGGGTATCATAATGTGATTCTCTGTCTTTCTAAGGTTGAGTATGATACCTTAAAATGCTGAAATGGGTAAAGAGTGAATTTCTATGCAGATCTGTTAGAAATAGTTTAATTAAAGACCTGAATTGCAAAACATCCCAAGTCCACATTTTTGTATTTGCTTTTTTTTTCTGTTCGATCTTGTGGATATAATCATCCAAGGACCAAGTGCCCAGCTTTCGGTAGGATATGTGGCCATTGTCAGAAAAAGAACCACTTTAGAAGTCAATGTTTTGCGAGAAAAATGGGTTTACCACCTACTAAGGTTAATGTTGTGGAATTACCAAAGTGTGACAATTCGGATACAATTGAAGAAAATGACAATGTGGAAGTAAGCATATCAATAAACGATTTATAGGTAAATAATGTATTAGACTTTGGAGTTAACAAATATCATGATAAATTAATATTTCCGTTGATTATACAAGGTAGAAACATGGAGATGACGTTGGATTCTGGATCGTCCTACAACTTAATAGATAATAATAACATAGATAAGGCCCTTAGTATAAAAGGTAATAAGTAGCCCAACTTTGCTATTCTAAAATCCATAACTAGAGGAAGATTGCAAATTTCAGCCAAGGGAGAAATACCGTACTCCTATGGAAATGTGACAAGAAGTTTAACCTTTTTTATATCTAAATACACGTTACCTTCTGTTATTCTAGGATGTAAAGGAATTACATCCTTCTTTCCTACCTGGAGAGATTTTATTCTATCTGCGTCGAACACTAGCGGTATACAGCATTCTGAGTTGGTTAGGTCAGATAGCGAAAAAGTTAAAGATCATTCTGAGAAAGATTCCAAATTGATGTTTAATTTGGAGAAACAGATACTATTTTTGCGAAAGGAACTAAGTGGTATTCAAGAGAATGTCAAGAGGCTAAAACAGAAGGTGCTACAAAAAGAAATAAGTTTACAACAAGAAATGAATGATTTCGAGGATTCTTTAAAGGATGATATCTTAAAGACAATAAAGGATAATATTTGAACAATTTTGTAATCAACTTGTGCAAGTACCGGAAGTTTGAGTGGACAAACTAAAGTTATGAGTAAGGATGTTCCGTTAAACAACTCCATTCAGAATCCAGAATCTTCAGAGAAGGAAAAAGATGATGATAAAATAACGGTTGATGAAGATTTATATCAAAGTCAAACAGGATTTTCTCATCACCAGGTATCTGGAGTTAATAATGTTGAAGAGCAAGGTACTGCTTCCGTTCCGAAAGAAAATGATCTCTTTTCTGAATTTCCAATGATAGAGAATGAATCGGAACCGGAATAGGATTCAGAAAAGGTAGTGATTTCATCTTATAGAGTGTACGGTTTGGAATTCACGAAGGAACTAGAACAGTGCAATGTTGTTAAGGAACCGGAATATATTCGAGTGATTTATAATAGAGGTTTGAATCGATCTGACATAGATATAATTCTATAGGAGTTTTATGGTGAGACGCTAAACTTTCTTAGAAAATACAGCATTGTATCATTAATGAATTCTGTAAGCCTCGTAAAAAAAGTATATGTATGTATATCGATAATGCGTTATTTAATTATGAGTATCCAAAGTAACCTTGTGTTAAGTTTTGTGATTTGAATTTTGTTCTTAGTTGAAATGTTGAATATTTCATTTATTTGTTTGTTGGGAAATGAGACTATTCTCAACGTAATGTATTTTAATATAAAATTGTGATATTTTAGATAACGATGGGAACAAATATAGTTGAAAGACTACAGATTGGTGTTAATAGTAAAATCTAGCTTTTCTCTTGAAAAGGTTTAAAGAAAATGTTTCTATGGAACTGAAATACTTAGAGCTTTACAATTTGACATGAATTGTTTGCATCTTTGTGATATGGAACTAATATACTTTAGAGACAACATATGGTTTTGTGGTTTTGGTTCGTGTTGATTATATGTGAGCTCACTTTCAAGATAAAAGGTGTGATTTGATAAGTATTTGAAAAGTGCATAAACAGTTTTTGAACATACATTCATAGTTCGCCCGGTTGATGTTAATTTTAAAATAAAAGAATAAAACAAAAGAATAGTTCAGAACAGATTCTAAGTTTCCGTGATGTGATGTTAGCTACACGATTTGGCAATTGGGAAACAACGTTATAATATAATAATTATTATATAGGATCAATTTTGATTATATGTACTTTCGAACAAATAAGGTAATTTGGGAACATGAAATACATCAGATGAGTGTGCATTAAGCATAAATAGAATATATGCATTATATTGATAGAATTTGCTTAGTGTTGATATGGGAAGCGAACAATGTCAATAAAGCATGACAACCAAGTTTCGTTCAATAGTAATTGATTTATGATATACAATATATTGAAATACTAATAGTAGACAAAGAATATTAGTCAGTATCCATATTCCAAACTCTATCAACTTGCATAAGTATTTCATCTTAATCCCACCACAGAAACCCATTCTTAATACAAAATAATTTCCGCTGAATATGATAACATACGAAGACCTTGGACTCTTTCTCTTTCCTCCTGAAAATAAAATTCTGTGGTGAACTTGGGATGTTTTGCAATTCAGGTCTTCATTGCAGTTGGCTGTTCTACTTAACAGAGGAAACACAATAGCATAACTGCTTGGTAGACGCAAATAACTACGATCACATACATTAAATAACATAGGAGAGACGGCTCGTATTTGTGTCCCACTCAGAACGAACATAAGCTTTTCATAATGTCTACGTATTCCCTGCCCCATAATGCGAACGCCAGGACAATACATTGAACAAAGGCACTGACCACTACCTTTTCAATTCTATTCCACTGGAAAAAGCTCGCTGAGGGACATTCTCGTTTAGACGTAACGATGTGGAGTCTTCAGGTGCAGATAAAACTAGAAACAAATTAAAATGTTTCACTATATGTGTAACGATCTATTACTGCAAGTGGTTAATAATAAAAATAATGATAATAATAATCGTCTAGAGAGTCACATTCTCCTGATCTTTTTCTTTTGTCTCCTCCCCCACACCTTTTAAACACTTACACAGATAACCATTAACGTGAAACGATTAATAGAAAGAAGTCGTTGAAATGTTATTATTATGCTAAAATTGAGGAATAGAGAGACTTTCAGTTATCGATCACTATGTTTGTAAAGCTTGTTTCAGTTTTAAATGCATTTGTTATCATAGTGTTAGTATCGCCAAAATATTCATGTTTCTAGGGACAATTCGTTGTCAGAGGCAGTGTTGCCAATACAAAATATAATTCGAATACTATATAAGGTCTTTATGAAAGAAAGTGTAAGGGTACGACGATATACCTGTTAGTTGATCTTTTGTTAAAGAGAGCAAGAAATGCTTTCGTAATGTGCAAGAAACAATTTCTGATATTTTAATGGGAGATGCATGACTCAACGTACGTCAGACGTTTGTCTCATTGGTCTTAAAAGGATAGGGAGAAGTCTATATTTAGTATAACATATTGTGTCGCACATTGTCCATTGCCGTTCTAACGACCTTGGAGCTCCGTTCCATTTGTTTAATTCATTTTTTGTTACGGATTTTCCATGTTTAGCTTCAATGCCAAATGATTCTTACTGTGGTGATCCTTGTGTCATCCATATCCTTTGAACATTTTTTCCAAGTTTATGAGCAATGGATTAATCTTTCGATTCTCTTTTGTTTAGCTTTCTTGGCGTAAATAATTATTACTTGGACTACTTTGTGACGTATATTTCCTCTTCCTTTTATTACTTATTATCTTATTGGGTGATAGTGTCAGAATCCCTGAAAGGACCAAATCTCGATTCATCTCAGGTATGTGGTCTTATATCATTGGCAAATCTTCCCGCCAAGAGAATTCCTTGCTCGCTAAACTTATTAATTTTCTTATATTAATATATTATTTATTTTCAGTTTTAAGATATACAGTGATTATGAATTTTCATTCAGTGTTGGACATTGTATCAAATTTAAGTTCTGGGTAATAGTCTTAAGGGGAGAAAAGATTGTTGGTTTTTTGGGGGAATGCGCCATCAGCTTTGGGGGATATGGACACCCCTGGTGGAATGTATCTAATAGGTTTAATGAGTGTTGTCGAAGGAAGGTTAAAACTTTTAATGATGGTATGTCAAAACAGAGTAAGCTGCATTTAAATTGGTTAACGACGAAACTGGCCGAATTGAGGGAGAAAGCCATTAGGCTATAAGCGAAAGAAGGTAACATAACAGATAAGGCAAAATAAAAAAAAGACAGATTTACAGAAAGGAAATTAGGTTAGCCAAAATAGAAGTTAATGAAGAATTCATATCCAGTTCTCATGATGAGTGCAAAGCTGCTTGGTCTGTGATTAAAAATGAAACAGGGAATGGGCTATCTAATGAATGTATAACTATATCTCCAGACGAATTTAATGAACATTTTATAAATAGTGCACAGCGTGCTGGATCTACCTACTGTAATAACACTGACAAAAGAAACCAGTATAAAAAATATTTAATTAAACAGAATATACCATAGAGTGATAGTGTAGTTTTTAAATTGATTGAAATTACAGCTGAACAAATACTGAAGATAATTTTTAATATGCGAAACTCTCATAGTGAAGATTACTATGGATTATCTAACTTTATACTGAAGTAAATAATAATAATTCTCTATCCTGTCACAAATCTTGTTAATTGGACACTCCTTGAAGGTACTTTTCCTGATTGTCTTAAAATTACCATATCTATACCTATTCATAGAAGCAATCATAATAATTATCGTTCGATTTCTCTTGTACCAATATTTTCTAAAGTTATTGAATAATGTATGAAAATGCAGTTTTCAAGGTACATGGAACATAATACTGTTTAAAATATGTCGCAATACGGATTTAGAACTGGTCTTTCCACTATAAAAGCAGTTGAATTAGATGTTTTAGAAATAATGAGATTGTATGAATCTCGCTCTTACACCTGTGTCACTCTAGTTGATTTAAGTAAAGCATTTGATAGTGTTTCACATGATATTCTATCTTTAAAATTACAGTTTTATGTTATCCAGAGTAATGAACTCAATTTAATTAAATCGTATCTCACTAATAGACGACAAATTGTTAAAAATTAAGAATGTAAAGTCAAAAAAACTAATCATACAAACTGGAGTACCGCAGGGCTCTGTTCAGGGTCCTTTTCTGTTTGTTGTATACATGAATTATTTGCCTAGTTGTTTACAAATAAATCTGTTTTGTATGCTGATGATACCACCTTTATTACAAATGAAGAAAGCACAAAGTCACTACAAGAAAAAATGAAGAAATGATAATAGCGTCCTCAAGCTGGTTTTTGCATAATAAACTAACCTTAAATGCTGCAAAAACTGTTGCACTCTATTTCAATTTAAGCTATGAAAATGCTAAT
The DNA here is from genome assembly GCA_022664845.1 of Lepisma saccharinum. NCBI lineage: Eukaryota > Metazoa > Arthropoda > Insecta > Zygentoma > Lepismatidae > Lepisma > Lepisma saccharinum. The sequence goes on along the minus strand of JAGDQP010002643.1, from coordinate 62,993 downwards.
GATAGTAATACTGAATCTGTCAAACTTTTGGGTATATATATGGATGCAAAACTAAATTGAAATAGACATACTGTCAAAATGTGTAGAAAACTTGCTAGAGTTTTATATCTGCTCCGAAAGTTAAAGACAGTTGTAGGAATATTGATCTCTGCCTATTACGCTTTTTTTCATCCCCATCTACTATATTCTAACTTTTTTGGGGGAAATTCTAAAGGGGCTTTAAATGTATTTAAATGGCAAAAGAAAGAGGTTAGATGTATAAAGGTTATTTCTGATAGAGTATATTGTAATCAATTATATAGTGAATATAAAATAATGACCGTACCATCGATATTTGTATATCAGAGTTTAATGTATGTCAAAGAAAACTATGCTCCAATTACAAGACGTACCGATATCCATGACTATAATACAAGACAAAAAGATAATATAGATACGCCGTATGTAAGACTAAGTAAGACGCAACATAGTTATAGGTACTCTGGAATGAAATATTTTAATTTGTTACCGCCATTTATTCGTGATAAGAATCAGAAAATGTTTGACAGATATATTAAAAATATGCTTACAATTGTTGCCTATATGGCGTAGGTGAACTTGAAACTTATTTAAGGGACCATTATTAAACTACGTACATATTGTATAATCTTAAATTTTAATGTATAATTCTATATTTTATTGTATTTTTTAAGACGGAGTCTATTACAAATGTAAATAGTAGTTTAACGAGTAATAAAATTATTATTATTAACTAGGTCTAATTTCATTTGTCAACTGAAAGATTATCACCTTCAGAACCATTTACAACGATAAAACCACTTTGAACAAAAACGGACTTGGCCCGTTAGTCAACTGAGCGGCTCATTTTAAAACAATTATTTATCACTTTTTGCAAATATTGCTTGAATTTTGGACACTAGTATAATAATACTTACTTACTTATTTACTCTATGGCTTGTAGAACTCGCAAGTTTATCGCATCAGTAACAAACGTTCGCCATCGGGATCTATCCTGGGCAAAATCGAGCAAGTTTTCTTCTCGAAGATCCTTTCTAATATTGTCCTTCCAACGGCGTCTCCGTCTTCCCAACGTTCTCTTTCTTTCAGGTTTTCCAACCAAAATGGAATATAATCTTCGTTTTTCTCCCATCCGAGCCACATGACCTGCCTATCTTAGTCGTCGTGATTTCATTATTCTTACAACATCGGGTGAGTCGTAAAGTCCGTGAAGATCTTCATTATGTAGTCTCCTCCATTCTCTAGTCATTTCTTCCCGTTTCGACACGTATATCTTTCTCAATACCTTTTTAAAACACACGTAATTTATGTTTATCTTCTAGGGTCGTACTCCAACTATCGCAACCGTAAAGTATTACCGGCAGAATAACCGTTCTGTAAATTTTCAATTTCAACTTATACTACTAATACTACTACTACTACTACTACTACTACTACTACTACTACTACTACTACTA
>JAGDQP010002643.1:0-61016 GCA_022664845.1 Lepisma saccharinum | reverse complement strand
TTGGGATGGATCAAAATATTGCTTGTATTGAGTGATACGCTTTTGAATATTGCGGCGTTTCCGGGGAGTCAACTGTGACATCCATTCAGGGCGAGTAAATTGTAGATGAGTGTTTTCTCGGGGTTCCAGTAGTTATTGAGGCGAAGTAACGGCGGCTACTATTTCACATGAAACGGGCTGTCCGAGTTTCGTAAACCTGGGTATCCTAACATGTTTGTGGCCATTATTACGAATAATAATGTGAGTTTGATCGGGAGAAAAGATACCGCTCGGTATCTGAATATTTTATGTTTGCACTACTTCCTGATTCGATTCAAATAATAGAACTTTGTCATCTTTACAAAAGTTAACGAGTGATATGAGCCCATAGGTCGTCGTATGTGGATGGAGCAGGATACGATTCGTAGTAACAAAGGATGGTGGTTCCGGTATAATGAGACGAGAAATTCCGGTTGCTGATACCTGAGTTGTGACGGCCGGCGACCGGTTTCGATGAAAAGGACGATATCCATTGGTGGCAAGCAAGGTGAGAATTCCCGCAGACGGTGAAAGTTGGAATACATGGTGATTAAAGAAATCAGTACCTAAGAGAATGAACGGGTTACCTTTCGACTTAATAACTTTAAAATTCTGCCAAAAATAACGAGAGCCTATAGAAATATCCAAAGTAACAATTTCTCTGCATGTCAAATGTTCACCATTAAAACCTTGAAGGATACTGGAGTGTTTTATACGCTTTGCATTCGTGTGTATAAAACACTCGTCAATTAAAGAACACTGGGAACCACAATCTAAAACAGAGGTACAGGGCCTATTATTTATCTGTGCCTGGACGTAGTACAATCGATCATGTTTGATCAGGGGAACCTGTATATTCGTCTGCCCGCAAAACGGTTCCTGGCAATTGCTGGCCTATTTAGATTAAATGCGTGTATTCAACTTGACGCATTGCAATGGGTTGTCTACATTCTCTCGCATAATGATTTGGGGTGTGGCACCGCCAGCAAATGAGGTGCTGTTTCCGGGAAGGCGCTCTTGGCTGACGGTTTGTCTGATTTCGGTAATTAATACTATTTGTTTTCCTGAATGTTCGTCTAGGCGCTTGAGACTGGTAATTTTGACGGTGACCGCGGTCGGATGTGAGCGCGCGACCTCCCTGAAAGGAGTTGTGATCATAACGCTGATGATTATAGTAGTGAGGTTGCCGATTTTGATATTGTTGTGGACGCTTGTCACGTGCATAGACCGGTTTTTTCATTTGCATGACTAAATTAGACATTTGGGAACAAAGGGTTTCCAATTGTGACTGTGTCCGGGTTTGTTGTGGACGAGGATTCTTGGAAGACCGTTGCTGTTTGAGTTTGCCTTGTAATTGATTGATCTGTTGCTGCAATTGCGCGATTTTTGTGTTCAAAGTGTCTGACTTAAATTCGGCGGGAGCGGGGATGGTGTCATAGGCGGTGGTGAAACAAGGCCGGGCGGCTGGGGATGGCCGGCAGCAAGACTCGAGCCGACTTGTTGAGGGTTCTAGCCCATTTGTTGTAATTCTATCATTTCCTCTTGTTGTCGCCGATCAACAGACAAAGACTTATGATCAATGGCCTGGAGATGAGAAATAAGCTGTTGTATTATCGTTACGGTTTTATCACTGACTTCCTGTAATAAATGTGATCGTAAGCTTGTGATAATATATAGAACAACTTGTGCTTCTGGCAATTCGGGGAGCAAGGTCCTAATCAACTGTCCCTTGGCAATAATATAAGTATAGGGGGACTCAAGCAAGGTCTGCTTTCGATTGCATATAATTTCCTCTACTTTGAATGGTGATGCCATACCACGAAATGTGTTGACGATCTCAGTTTTAAGCTGGGCAAATGTTTTATTTGCATATTCGGGGTCAAGTTGAATTAACCGTAGGAAATCATGTGCCGTATCGGAAAGATGGAGAGGCAATTTTACTTTCATTTGTTCCTCGGACCATGAAGCGGCTAGGGCATATGCTTCATATCGCTGGAAGAAGACATCAACTTGTGACGGGTAAATGCCATTAAACTTTGGCATATTATTATATGTAGTTAATGCCTCTAAAAATCGGCCCGTGTGAAACGGGTGGTGGGTTGGCCATATTGGTTCTCGGTTTCCTGCTAGTTTCAAACGTTAAGCCCTCAAATAAATGTAGATGTGAATATTTACTCGTTTGCGATCTGGTAATGCGTCTGTTGGGAGAACAGAGGTGATCAGACATATATCGTTATACTGCAAAATGCGAATGTGATGACTGCTCGGAGAATGAGAACACAAGCGGGGCGGGGGAAAACAACTGTGATAAGAGGTATACAACGTCAACAAGACACGTTCTTCCTTCGACGTAAAACGAAAGGGCAGCTGAGTGAAAGAAAATACATTTATATACAATTATAATTTACAATGACGCTCGAGAGCGAGGACTGGGATACGAACCGAGTTTGGAAAACGCTAAATAAAATCCAAAATACGACGACTCTGCCATGTTGAACCTTCGCTTATTTGGTATAAGTCACGGACTAGTTTGTCTATAAGCTGCCGTAATTTAATGTTAATGGAGGGACGTAGCGCGTAGAAAGGAATTCGTCATTAAATGAACTAGAACTTAATAGCATTATGAGGACACATTTAAATACACTTGGAGTCACTTACTTCTCTATCCTTGTGGAAACGACTCCTGCCAAAATCCTAAATACTTAACTACAAAATGATTGGAAAGACATGCAACTTTAAAACGAGAACTGACTTTTCTTAGGTTTATTATGAAACACTTCGTTCTTAACAATTATCCTATCCATCAGTCGACCAGAATTTAGAGTGTTTTGAGCAATACGTTATTATTTGACACTTTGTAATCAAGCCCTTATTTCCACATACCTTATCAGATACACTTTAGAAGACTCTGTTTTCACGATTTCAAGTAGCTAGGAAATGTCCCTTAATATTGTTCTTAAGTCTCATATCTTGTTCTCCTTCTCTTGCGATTGGCCGTAGTTATACTAAAGTCCTTAAAGATGGTATAGTTCATTGAGAATCTAAAACTGTTCTGATTTTCGGAGCTGTTATTCACACCAAGTAAAATACTAAGTTCACTTTGAACAAACTAGTTATAGAAAAACTAACTGTTTTTGTTGATGTCACAGGGTCGATGGTAAAACCAAGACTGGTCTCATGAAACTAAGTTCTGTTTGGTTTTATTGATTTGTGATTTGTGTGACCTTCTATGAAATGAGTTCTTTCTGTGAATCTAAAAAACCCTTAAGTTCTCATAGATGATAGAAAGGTAATTTTAACGTCAAGGTAAAGGGGATGGGGACCGGATTAGCTATTAGTCTTTGAATCAATATAGGAGTGGGAAGGAATGTAATTTATTTTATTTGTGTCCTTCTTGTGGACACCTGCCGGATGTTATACAGTTTTTCTTATTACATGTTTTGATCACCAAGTGAGATGGAATTTTATTTGTCCAATTTACTATAGAATTTGTCCTTGTAATTGATCGTTTCATAAATAGTTCTTTATTTCTTTTTTCTCTGTCGTTTCCTGTCTTAACACCTGTGTGGAATATGTACATAACTAACCTTGTAGAAGCTGGTCGAAAGTTATTCTTATATGAGGACAATCATTTCACTTTTGCTGATGGCGTACTTGTTTCTATGTTTATTTCTCGTTCTTTTTATCGTTCGAATACAGGGCTGATTTCTTACCCTTCATTACTTCTAATTTTTATAAATTACATTTATGATATACCCTTTCTCTCAACACTCCAAAATATATTATGGAAGGTGGACGACAAATGTACTACATTGGATTCCTAGAGAAAAGAAACGACCGAGACAACGTCCAAATGCAAGATGGTAGATGAAATCAAGCGTTTTCAGTAGCTACGTGGATGAGGATAGCAGCACATATGTGAAAAGAAATGGGGAGGCCTTCATCCAGCAGTGGATAGAAAACGGATGAATATAATGATGATGATATATATATATTTATTAGCATGATTTTTGGATACAAATACAAGTATCCATTCATTCACTATCACTCATCATCATCTTCATCTTTACTTTGGCACTCATACATTATCATCTCATAAACAAAACACTATCACATAACTAAAATATTTTGTACATATCATGGATATATGAGCTTATCTATGCACAGTCCGCCACAAAGTGATCGAACTAAAACCTATACATATATATATATATATATTTCTACTTCGTACACACAAGAAATTAGTATTTTTGCAAGGATATTTATATATTATATATCTGTCTCACAAAATACTCAAACTATAGTAAAAGCTACCTCCTTCACTGAAGCTATGACTTAACACTACAGACTGAAGGAGTTTCCTATTACAGCATGTAAACTGGGAATATTTCGAGGTATTGACTTCTTTATATGTATTTTATGCTAACACGTTAGTAACTTTTTATTGATAATTATTTTTTATTTTGCTCATAACATCGTTCGATGGCTGACATAAATTTGTATCTCACTTTTATAAAAATTGAGTTACAGCTATTTTATACCTCTGACAAAACAACTAATCGCAATACCATATAACATCTAATAATTGAAATTCGTCGTTTTGGCAGATGATGAAGTCTATCGGGAGATGCATAAATAGCTGTAACTCAATTTGCATTCAAAGTAAAATACGTCGTTATGTCAGCCAGCCGACATGTTACCAACACTTTCCCAGTAACATGCTATTAACAATCTGTTGTTGACATTTTCGTAAATGCCACTGCGAAATGTTGATAATATTTGTTATTAACAGTTTTCTCTGTTAATACTTTTTTGTTTATTATTGTTGTTAATCCACATTAACTGTACCATTCGAGCCATCTTCCACAGACGTGAAGCTAGTAAAGACCATACTTCACATTACTCAAGCATTTACTTCTTTTCAGAATAGTTACTTCGGTTTATTCACTGAATTTGAATTTTATTTATAGCCTTTAGGCATCTAAGGCTCAGGCCGGGAAAGGGCAGGGGAAAGGATTCCGGAAGGTGTTGGCCAGGGCTTACGTCGAAGGTGTCATCCTTGGTTTATTCGTATCGGTGTGTGAGCAGAGACTTACAAACAGAAGCACATGCTTCACTTTCGGTTGGGTATAAGTTTTGGTTCACTCTTTATTATTTCACTTCGAAATTTGGAGACGAAAGCTTTTGTATCCTTTTATTCATCTGCCCCAGGGTTTCCATTCTTCCTTGGCCGGTGCGTTCATCTGATCTCTCGCCGATTATACACGTCTCTTCCAGTGTTGTACAACGCCTGCGACCTGCCCCACCTACAGCTGATAAGTTGTGGCATCGTGTAAAAGACGCATCGCTTTCCATACCCAAGAAGGACATCCAATGGCTCATCCTCCCTATATATCACCGTTTTTCAGCTGTTCTGAACGCCCATGGTGGGTCCACAGACTACTGACCTTCGGTAATTCTGTTCCGCTGTTAAAGTTGTCACGTATCGTACAAAGTGGGGAGTTTAATCATTTGCTACTTGTATCTTCCGGTGTCTGTCTGCCAAAATTGGAACTGCTGACTTCTCTTTTTCTTGGTTTTGCGTTTCTAATGCCGTGCAGTGTACACAGTCCAGACATCTTACTAACATTTACTGAATGCGGCGATTTTCCTATCACATATACCGAATAGTCTGAATGCTAGAAATAGAATTGTTGGAAGTAACGGTGGAGTGGAATGTTTCCATCGATACCAGTTGATGTAGTGATACATAAAGTTTCTGAATTAGTTTCAAGTTGCGGTGTTAAGACGAAAATATGCAAACACTTACATTTTGTTTGGGCACAATGACACAACTTAAAGAAAACATTTATTAACGATATACCAATGGGATGCGACGTTGGTGTAAGAGAGCTATCAAAAATAAATACTGTCTCAATGAACGGTACCGAAACGTGTTGTTATGTGTACTAATAATTTACGAAGAATAAAAACAATTTGAGTCACTTTATCAACTAGAATCCCTTTGATTCCAGTATCAGAGTAACATAAGAAAGAGAAAATTTCACCGACATTAAGTTTTTGAATCTTCGGATTAAACCAGGAAAAAAGTATTCCAAATTGAAGTATATCGGAAACCAGCTGCTAGTTCCATGTGTAATGCATGTCTCACCAGAACACATTCAACAGCAAGAAGTGAACATTTGGTACAACATTGTCAAGACTGATCTAAATGTATGCAATACTCCACAGCTCTGGACTAACACCAGGAATTTCAGACCTGGTAAAGAACCAAATAGAGTTAAAATAGGAATACTACCGAAAGGGCGAAACGAAATTTCGATAAACATAACATGTAATTGATGAAAACCATAGCATCAAAGAAAATTCCTGTAAATGGTTAAGAGGTGGTGACAGATAATGCTATCAGAGGGATATACAAAATTTGTTACCTTCTGTAAGGGTAAGGACTCTCAAGAATTTAAATTATTGTGCTGTGAGAATTTACCAAACTCATGGAGAAATGTCATCATGTTGTAAGAAGCATATCGAAATAAAATATTATATCAATTTATTACTGCTTTTGTTGTTCTAATATTCTGTATCGGTATTTAGAATTTTTTTACTTTTTGTTCATAAAAGTACGTTCACATTGTTCTATTTAATATATATTTCTAGCAAATGTAGTAAATACTAATATTGGCTACCAATATATGTACTTTGTATAACACCATGTAAGACACCTCTGTTAGATCTTTCTGTTTGTAATTTGAGAAATTATAAAGAATTTTAGGGAAAATGTCGTCGCTCAATTAAATTAAGGAGGGCTTATATATTTTTTGATTTTTTGTCATATTAAAACTGTTTGAAACCGTGAAACCTTATTGGCTAGCAAATGATTATGCGAAATTGGTAACATATAATATCTTAATATTTTACTTCTTCTTTTTGGACAAGATAAATTTGAATTTAATTACTCAAATATTAATGAATAATCTTATAGCATCGATTATGTTCTCTTAAGCTCAATCTGTTTAAGTTTCCTGGAATTGTATTTGGAAACAATGAGTTGGCACGCTCCTTTAAGTGTTAATGAAAACATTAGAAAATTGAACTGTTTTTTTTTCGTAATCGAAACATTCCAACATTTGGAAGAATTCCATATTCCTTTGTAAACTCTAAAAGACAAAAAAAAAACAAAAAAAAACGTAAAACTAATTTTAATCCACGTTTTGTGTCAGGGATATAGTTCTTTCATCTTATTGCTTAAACGAGAAACTTTATACTACGATCGATTCAAACAAAACTTTATCTGTTATAAGATACTTGTAGCTTGCATTTGAAAATATGCTGAAACTAAAGGGGACCTTACTATATCTGCGTAGAAAATAAACCCTTTTTCAATACACACGTCACATACACAATATGCTTGCATGATAAGTTTACGTTACTCTTTACGAAAACAAGAAGGATAAGACTAGCCGTACATATGGAGAAGCCTTCGGCAGAAGGAAAAAAAGGTAATCTGGGAATCGTTATTACAAGCCACTTTCCTCCTCGGTCCATTTGTTGGCAGAAAACAAAAGCGCAGCACGAACCGTTGGCGTTGTTTGTCTTACGGAAACCGTGCCAAGACTTCCCAATAGCCATTGCAACGTACCAGGAAGACAAATCAGTTCTCTAAAGAGGGAGAAGAGAAGAGAAAATAAGAAGATTAGGATCTAATAGATTTTATGACCTTACTCTGTGTGTGACTTTACGAGGAAATTTTTTTAGCTGCTTGGCTCGAATTTTGCCTTATTAAGCATTTGTGTACTTTATCTAGGTTTTCTACATTTGCAAGAACGTAAAGAGTTTTACAGTGTATATATTGAACTTACTTTTACTAATTCTACATGTACATGCAAATAGAGTTACAAGATGTTCCTCTTCCCACATAAATTTCATGTTTTACTCAACAGATTTTAAGTAAACAGCAAGTAAAGCTCAACTCTACTTACATGAAACGAATATTTAAATTTTTAATTTCATAAATACTTCTCTCAAGGAATGAATGTACTTAACATAATTCTTAAAATTGTTTAAATGATGTACTAAATCTCAGAAAATGAAACCAATTCCGATCACAAACAATGAAAAAACTATTTTTACTGATATAAATAGTATTCTGCCATCTGACTGTTAGCTCTTTTCCTCCCTAACGTTAATGCTTTAAAAATAGTTATAAGGCCTTACTTAGTTCCTATTCCCTGTTTCTTAAAAATACTTTTAAAATATTGGACGATTAACATTTGCATTTTATATAAAGCGGCCCGATAACACACGAATGTGTATCAAATGTAATATCTGAGGTTCTGAAATTGAAAATTTAACCGTAATTTGAATGCCTGAAGTGGCGCTCATCACGCACGATGTTTTCATCTCAGTTCTTCAAATTGTAGATTAGTTTGTCTGAAATAAATTCGTAAGCGTTATCGGGCATGCTTTCCAAATATTTCATTGTTGCTCTTCATTTACCCAGTAGTTTTAAAAATAGGAATGATAAAAATATACATGGGTCTGTATGGAGGACTCTTAACAAAATAAAAACGGTTTGTCGGTTGTTCAACCTGCTACGAAGGATGAATTAAATTTCGTATCCAGGAAACTTTGGAACGTTTTGTATTGATCTAAGCACAATTATTATAATTCCTCCGTATAACAGTGAAAATCGCCGAGGCTTAGGCGGGAGCGCATCAAACTACTAATCGGGCTACCCGGGTTCAAATCCCGGCCAGGACACTAGAGACTTTTCTCGTAGTGTTTTCATGCCTAGCGCTCTGAGGTGCACTCAGAATCCTATTAAATTGAGTGCCTGAGTGTCCTTGGTACCCTGGGCACCTTGGGAGGCAAAGGCGGTCGAACGTGGGACTGACCAGCCCACCTCAGTTCGTGCTGTAGGGAAAGAATATATGGGGCGTTACCTCCACATCTATCATGCACCGTTCACGGTGCGTGCGTATTGCACAGGAAATAGCTTAACCGTTTTTTACTTTTAACGGTAAAGCTGCTGAATATAACTTTTACAGCTCACAAAATGTCGCAACTAGATGACAACTATCCTAAACACACTGATTCCCGAAAAAGCTTTATTACCTCCTTCGACCTGTAGGCAACAACAAATCACTTTTCAGTAATCAGGCTACCAAACTCAACAATGGAATACTGCTTTTCTATTTATAAACTCATAGGAATTGTATAGAATTTATGAGTCATAGAATATTAAGAGTGGAAGGTAAAATACCACCAGGGATAGAAAATAAATGTAATAGTCCGGGGACAATTGTTATCCCTTTCCGTAGGCTCTTTGATGATGAAAATGTGAGATATACATTATATCTTCCTTTTAATGTGAATAACATGAATATCATTTGTAATAACGTAAAACTTTGTTACGGCAATAAAAACAAGACGGGTGTCAAAATGGCGTCTTAAAAAGGTAAAATCTTCTAATTGTTGTATACGAAAGAAATTAGAGCCGAATAATGTGTTTTGGAGGTCAAGGATTTCAAATAAATTATCAAAAACCTTACCTGATATCGTCATTGAGAAATATACAACATGGCGCCGACATGGGCCTCGATTCTCAAAATTGTAAAATGGTGGACATAGTTAAGTGAGATACCGAGTTAAATATTTCCCGGGGGTGTAGAATTCAAATATACCGTCGAAATAACTGTCAGAGAAAGGTATAAAGAAGTCCAAGTTTAAAGAACGGAGTCAAACACTATTTCATTATATGCTGCAGTTTATAATCAGCAATGGATTGGGATAGTAGGACGTTCTAAAAAGTGTACTTAAAAGGCACTTCAAATTTATGTATCGAACACAGATAAACAAATTTACATTTTAGAACACAAGTAGCTTAGTCATGACCTGGCCACATAGTGCACTGCTCCACGAGATAGTTCCATGTCAGTTTCCAAGCCAGGGTTAATTGCGTGCATACAGTGTAAACATAACTATGGTCTCTGTTTAGATGGGTATTTGGATTGTGTTTGCGGAGCTCGAGAATATCGCCGTTTTAGCAACGGCCAATTGTCAAGTTCTGACAAAAAAGGTAAATCTGAAGTGAAACATTTCAAATGATCATCTACCAATAGTGAGCGATTGGCACGGATTAACGTTGCAACTTCACTCATCCTGCTTCAGGGCAGACCGTTTTTGGCCGACTACTACTCTAACCATCCTCTAAACTATCTTCACTAAACAAAACATTGGTGCCACTTAAATACACCACTACTGTTGAAGGTTTCACCTCACATTTACATGACGATCTGAAGCTTTTTGCTAGGGGATTTACCTAATTTCTGGCAGAAGAAGGCGTTTAACATTTGCTCTAATGACAACATTCTAGAGTTCCTTCGCTCGCAATCAACAGCCTGTCACAACAGAGACCGTCGTTTTGCTTATATCGTATTCAACGAACTACTTCTTGCAAGGATGCCAGAAGAACTGACACGGCACAATCTCCTGGCATAACTTATCCACTGTAGTGCACCATAGCGACACTATAATGACAGACCACGAAATAAATGACTGTACCGGTTAATGCTATTTTATAATATAGCTTCAGAATCAGTGTTTCAGTCACTTTTAAAGAAATGTCTTCGTGTTCCTGTGCATTAACAATATTGTTGCACATCTGAGGATCTCCACTTCCCTGGTACACTTCAGTGTACGCTATCTTGTTAATGTACAGTTCATTTTGCATATTTATCTTACTCCTACTCACAGTCAATTAATTCTATGATGGAGTAGAAGGTTTTGTGCATTGATTGGGTTTAAAGTAACTATCAACTTTTTTCAGCCATGCTCTGTAGGTAGTGGTAGTGTTGGGCATTGTTTCAAGTCATGCTGCAGGTCATTGCCTGCACGTTAGCTCTGAATTGTTGGGTTGAAGGGTTTGTTGGTTATAAATGTTCATTACAATACTGCTTTTGTTGAATAGTTACCGCCGTACCTCATCAATATCCATCATCTCAGGTTTTCGGTCATATATCTGGGATGTGACAAATTTTTCATTGCTGCATTGTTTGTTCTGAAACGTTTTCTGTTGATCCAAGATTAACCAAGGATACAAGAACATACATACTACTGGTGGATTCGAAAACCCTTCAAAGAGTTAATTTATCTTTATTTGCAAAAGACCCTGTAGTGCGACCGGACAATGATCCTGCAAAAGATAATGACAATGAACGCAGCCTCGTGAATGCAGAGACCTTTAAAGGACAAGGAATAAATGGGCTTCATTTTTACATATCGCTTCCTATAGCCAAGGAAAATTCTTGTATTCTGTGAGAGAAGAGAATATCTCGTGAGAGTTAGAATTATAACGTTATTGTCCGGAATAGGAATGATATGTTTTAATTATATTTTGAGCCACGTAAGCAGCATGCAAAACTGTTTTCGTACCTGCTGTCTCTTAGGTTCTTTCGAGCATTGTGGCATCTTTTTCGGTAGATACTACATTTTCTAAAGAACGCGCAACATAGTTTTTCTTGTACTCACAAGGTAACCTTACGAACCAAGTTTCGGATCGACCGACCAGACTATACGCATTCGAAAGACGAAGTCAAAATATACGTACTGATGGATTATTAGACTCGGAGCTAAATAGGGTAAAATTATATGAACAAACATCTTTGTATATAAAAATCAGAGAAAGAAGTAAAGAACAATTTGTTCGCATTCAAAGTCAGTTATTATTATGAAATACGCCAGAAACAAAACCTACAAGCAGTACATTATAAGGAAAATCAAATTAAGTGCAATTTATATGCATACATTCAATGAGGAGATGGTTCAGACAGAACGTGTTTGTACAATAAGCATATCTCATGAATGAAAACGCACTCCACTGATCTGATGAACAAAGGTCAGAACCCATAGTGTCACAGCAGTACTGCGTCGGCGTTTGGAATGGTTCCGGTTATGCGTCCAGATATCCTGACCTGTGCCGTGCGTACCTGATCATGTTTCTAAACAGTGGTGCTGAAAACTGATAAAGAGCAGAATAAAATTGTTCCGATGCCAGATGTTGAAATCATTGGTCAAAATAATGGCATAAGTCACGAACCTAACAAATGCCTTAGAAGAACGGAAGAAATAGACATCTAGTGGCTAAACCATTCATATGAATTCTGCAGGAATCAAATGCGATTCAAAACCGCTGATGTTTCCTGAAATAGTTGATTTTATCAACACTTTATCCTTATTAGCAGACCAGGAACCAAGAACCAGAATAATGTGTTCTCCGTATGAAATAGAGATATTTGGCCAAAAAACATGTTTCAGCATTGTCTTCTGATCTTCTTTCATCATGTTAGCAGAGCCAGAAGCATAAGACATTATATTCGATGGATAGGCTGGTTTGCTTTGAGGAAATTTCCTGCTGGATGCTGTACACTGCATGTACATCGGCGAATGTAAAGATCCGTTCATTAAGACTATAGGGATTAATAATGTATGAATGCGTCGTTGCAGATTCAGATCATACAGTTGCATACACTCGTTTGACGCCCATTGGTCGAAGTATCTTTATCGAAGCCACATTAATCAGTGGTAAGAATCTGTTTGGGAGCCAAATACCGTTCGAAGAACAAGGCTTTCATTTTCGTGAAAAATTCATCTGATTTGTGCTGAATACCCTGATATTTTGAGGCGCAATCTTTGACACTTTATGCGCAATCGATCGAGAGACGATCCTGTTCCTTTTTTAAAACTTGTAAATCCATGAATCTGATTCTCTGAAGATTAATTTATCCTCTTGATCAACCTGGTGTTTGATTTACAGTGCTCACCTCTGATATTTCTGTCATGAATGATGGCATTGCGTACAGATATCTCTTTAAAGTGCTCGAAGAACTGATCTTCACGCGCAAAGGTATCGTTTCTCGCAATCTTTCATGGTTCCGCAGCACGCCAATCGATTTGATCTGTGCAAATTTGGATTCAACAGATGCCAGAGATCTTATCTTACTTCCAATTGTGGTCGCCAAGTACTGGAATGCCCTTTATTTGTATTCGTCTGAGAGTTAGCTAACTTCTTTCATCTTTATTTCCGGTTACGGCACATACGACGTGATGACGGTATTTCTTCTTTTTCAGGCTGTTCCAGCACATGTTGAGTTGATGTGGATTGCGATACCATTTAGATATCCGCATCATCACCAAATGCAGGATGAGTTACGTCAACATTAGAGTAAAATAAGAAGGTAGTATTGTAATATATAAGGCTGGATAGATTTGACTAACTTATTATAGATAACGTTGTAGGTTTTACTATCAAGTATTGCCGAATGAGAGAATTCCTTAATCATATGTGTAATAGTATTTGCATATTAGGAGTATCGCATAATACAACAACAACACATAGAAAATAACTTCAAGAGACATTATAAAGTAGGCATTAAACTGTTTTTGATCCAAAATAACAAAGATCATTTCCTACATACAACGAATTCATAAAAGCACGTAAGTACTTTTCAACTTCGAATGTCATATGTTTAATTAACAACAACTGATATAAGACATGTGAAATCATAAACATGTGACTTGTGACATGTGACTTCCATATGGTTTATATCCAAAATTGTAAATCAGCTTTAAATTATATGTTAGAATGTAGTATGAGCATGTGGAGAAACAAATCAGTGAACTCTGAAACAGCTGAAAAGCAATAGATAACAATATATCGCATTGTATAAGAAAATAGACTACCAAGAACATTAGACAAAAGGAGAAGATGCCACATGACGTCATCAGTACTCCAATAACTATTTTAACTGGTAGAACAACTAAGTTCACTTTACTTCATATTCACACTCCTTTATTTTTAAAAAAAAGGAGAGATGAAGGAGATAGAACTGTTTGAGAGACGAAAAAAGCACACTCAGCTATGACTCCATAATATAACGCTCATGACAGCAAACACCCAGTTTCTTTTTAGTTAACCGTGATATGATCCATAAAGCCATGAATGAGTTTAGAATAGACAAATATATAACATTTCAAAACTGACAAGTAAATCATTGATTAATTGAGACGTCGTATCATTAGTTCAGTAAAAAACACTGACGTGGACAAAGGTAACCCATTAGCTTAATATAGACATGATTCTTCTTACCACATTTGATTCCAAAGAAAAAATGACCTTTAACTAAAGCTCTGCCGTGATGACAAGCTATAAAACCACGTTAATTTGTCTGATAATGAAATCAAATGTCATAAAGCATTGTTACGTTTGATCCATAATGTTACATTACTTATTAACTGCGACAAATAAAGTATCAAGCGCAAGAATGTAACATATTCCTGAGACAAAACTTCCAATAAAAAAGAAATTCTAGAACGTTAACTTCTTATGAAAATAAGGAAGTTATTATGAGATAGATCCAAGCCCATATTATAACGTCAAACTTGAAGTTGTTCGTGTTGCACTTAATTTAAAGGAACCAACTCAAATGAATATAATTTTTGAATTGAAGAAAATGACGTTTAAGGTTAAACACTGCCAGAGATATCATAAAAATAAAAAGTTTATAGATTTTACGTACATAAATAACCTTATCGAAAACGACAACCATAGACAATCATCGTGTGTTAACAGTAGTAAAAGTATCAGTCATAAAAGCTCTAATACACCTAACGCTTCTGGTAATTGGCAAGAATTTACAAAACTCTGTAAATTATCTTTCTGTTTTTTCAAAGTTTGAGCTTAACAATTTGTGGGCATAACCTTGCTCATTGACCCTTTGACGATTAAATAAATCATTTTCGTAAGCTGCCACTTCCCTTGCTAGCTCATTAGCTTTTTGTTTTGATTTACTCTTTTTAGGTTTGACTACTCTCTGAGGTTTACTTAATGTATAGAAGCATAGTTGGATTTAAGGCTAATAAAGCAGAAATAATTCCATGATCATATTTGGGATTAGCATCAATCTTATTAAGGAAAGTACGTTTTGTTGACATACTGAATGTATATGTGTCGTTAATTGTACTCCTAAAGAAAATTGTTTGTCTCACTTTGTGATTTATGAAGCTCATAAAATAAAGTGGATCCAATAATAGTGGTGACGTAGGTACTGTGCAGTAATCAGATATTTTTGCAGCATCCTTAGGAATATTAAAATAAAATCGTCTATCGTTTGTGAAAAAGTTTTGTTTTAGGACTTTCTTCGGTATTAGCGCACCGAGTTAGAGTGGGTGTGATCTCCGTTGTCGATCGAAACGCATTTCATTGTTACGTATCTCTTTCATCGGATAGGTACTTGGGGGCTCTTATTTATTCTTGGCTCCACTCCTTTCGTGAACGCATTTTTGACAGCGAAGGCCGTCTCTCCAGATCTGTGGCGTATACTAGGGGTTCAGAGCAGGATGATTCGTTGTCTGGCAACCGGACGGGAACGAGAACGCCACAACTGGCGCTACAAGATCTCTCAGCATTCTGTATAGTCATGACCTATGCATGATATGAATAACATTACTCGCTTTGCTGAATCGAATTCCACATGTTGCAAGGAGAATTTAATTGCTCAATATACACAGTAAATGTTCATGTTATCGGAATCGAATTTCTCTAAGCTATATGAAGCCATGTCATTCAAAGCTGATTTGAACTGCGCAATATTCTACTGCCCCGTTATTTCGAGCCTCTCGAAAAACTTGAGAACTCACGGGGGACTCACTAGCAAAGAACTTCCTGATCACTCGCTATAACCTATGAATAATAATGAATGTTGAGACTGTGGATAATCATGGTTTACAGACATCCGACTACAGGCAAGAGCACAAGTAAAGAGTCCTGAGACGACGTAGTTACTGCATCACAGACCACCATCGAGGGGCTTTACTGATTTATCTTAACGAGCAATCATTCACTTGTGGTGACCGGGGCACAGTGGGACGAACCTACCCCTTCCCTCAAAAAACAGCTAAATTAATACAGTCTGAACACTGAGGAAATATTGGTTAGATCTTGGTCAGGGGCTCATAGGTGTGCTAGATACTTCACATTCATGTAGTATACGGGATATAGCATGTTTCATCTTAACGAAAGCGCTAAGAACAGCTGTTTAACGGGTTGCTTATATTGCAGTTGATTTCTTCAAAAGTTCGGCTATCGTGAGATAAATTAAATGGGTTAATGAGGTTTCTCCGGATACTAAACAAACAGTGTCTCTTGCTAGAAGATTTTATTCGGGGGCTCGTAGGGACTCACAAAAATTAAAAAAAAAAATATATTGACTTTAATGCGCTAAAGATATAAAACAACAATAGGCTCTAATGTTATTTTACAATATGTTATATTTCCTTAGTTACATTCAAAAGTAATGTGAACAATATGCGCTATTACATAACCCATTTCAATATACGTATGAGTAATACAAGTAAAAGAAATTGTGAAAATAAATGCTGTTGTTGATATCAAGACTAGCTTGCTTGGTTTTGAAGCAAATGTAATTTCTAATCATTGTATAAAAATAATTATCAGCACAATTAATAAAACGCAATAAACGTACTTCATAGCATGCAAAAACAAACGTAACCAAAAATGTGGAATTAGTAAACTATATAGATGTAAAAGACATAGAGAATAGCAATTATCTTTCCAGGTGTCCATTCCCAAACGAGTCCTTCACCAAGCACCATAAATGTTAGGGAATTGACAGAAACACTTGCGATACACTTCTAAGTATTAATCGCTTGCGAAAATTTGCAGGTATCTTAAAAATAGTTGGAGAAAATATAGTTTACTAATATTTTACTTTTACAAAATAATATTGGAAAAGATAAAATTATATACAATTTTTACTGTTAATTATGTTTCGGCTCTTTACTTATGAAATTCAAATGAATTGGAAGACTTTTGGAATCGCAAAATCGTGTTCAAAAATGATGAAACAAACTCAGCAAAGTCAATCTCTCAATTTCATATTTTTTTTCTGATGAACTTGTTTCGATATGGACACCTGACTTGGAAGTGCTGTAGTAGTATTTCAGGTACGCTGTGCGCGTACGTATAAGAAAATATATAATTTATACTTTTTGTAATAATATGCCAGACACGTTACGCATTACCAAATCGTAGAAAATCTTCAAATTTGTTCTCAAGAGCTCAGGGCTTATCAGGAGTGCAATCATCACTTCTGAAAGATTTATATCCCTTTTGTTGGATAAAGCGCATGGAAGGAATAATATGATCATTTGAACCTTAGAAGTCGGAGCCTGGGTCCCATTTTGCACCCCCATTCCTGTAGTAAGTTTAATCCGTCACTCTTGCACACCAGCTCCCACTCCACCCCATTTTACTACATCGTTACTGCTGTTAGGCAGTCCTTCACTTCTCCGCTCTTTCATTTACAAAAGATGCGCATTCTTTACGCATCATCTCCAAGTATTTACGAGCGACACGCGTTTTCTCACATTTTGAGGGGTACGTAGAAGGTTGAAACTTGTGACAGCTAAATGTTGGATGTCCTGAAAGAATTTATTCTAAACTTTATATTAACGAAAACACAAAGCTTGGCTCGCTCAGCGCTTTTGTGCGTCTTGATGAATTTGTTAAATGTAGGTTTTCGATGAACATATATTACAAAAGCGTTAGGACTGAGCTCTCAGCTACATTAAAGATATGGTTGCACTGTAACCGAACTAGAAAACTTACCAATAGTGCCTTAGTGAAGGTGAGACACCTCTGTTGACTCATAATTGGGGGCATCGAAAACTATATATAGAAGAAAAATTCTAAATGTGCTAAACGCCGAAATAATAATTTGTCAGGCTGAAAAAAGAGTTTGTTTTTTATGCAAATCACAGATAAGTGGACTTGTTATAATATTTTTCGTAAAATTTATAAAATTGTGATGAGTAGCATTCGCATTATTACGTCTCTTGTTTCAATTTCTATACATCATATTATTAAAGTAAATAAAATTCCAATAAAAAGGGTGGGCCGACATTTTCTACATATGCCTAGGGCGCTGAAATACTTCACAACAGCACAAATACCCTGCTTACTAGATTTACATAACAATTGTTTGCCTCAATTTCTGCTGCAGACAGAAAATGTACATAACCGGGCTCCAAAAATGTTTTAAAAATTTGCAATTTCTGCAAACGTAGTAATGATTATGCGTTTCAGAATTACAAACGTAGTAGTTTAGTGTCTATTGGGTATTTTACTACAACATAAGGTGGTTTTCGTGCTTATTTTTTAAATTTGAATTTTGGGATTTTGTCCCAGCTTTCCCGATATCTTCGCACTGTTGAGTAGCGCTGCTACTGGAAGTAGTATTGTAATATACCAGGATGGATAGATTTGAGTAACTTATTATAAGTAACGTTGTATGTTCTACGATCAAGTATTGCCGAATGAGAGAATTCCTTAATCATATGTGTAATAGTATTTGCACATTAAAAGCATCGCATAGTAAAACAACCATACGTAGAGAATAACTTCCAGAGACATTATAAAGTAGGTATTAAACTGTATTTGATCCAAAATAACAAAGATCATTTCTAACATACAGCGAATTCATAAAAGCATGTAAGTACTTTTCAACTTCGAATGCCTTATGTTTACTGAACAAGAATTGATATAAGACATGTGAAATCATAAATACTTGAACTCGCCTAAACTAATGAAGTCCTACTGAGCGTACTTATACCGATATTCGTCTTTCAAGATGGTTTATATACAAAATTGTAGATCAGCTCTAAATTATATATGAGAATGTAGTATGATCATGTGGACAAACAAATCAATGAACTCTGAAACAGCTGAAAAGCAATAGAGAACAATGCATAGCATTGTTTAAGAAAATAGGCTACCAAGAACATTAGATAAAAGAGAGGATGTCACATGACACAATCAGGACTCCAAGAACCATTTAAACTGGTAGAACCAGTAAGTTCACTTTACTTCAAACATCCAGGTCTGGAGAGTCATCAAATGTCATAGATTCATACCGTTCAACCATCACTCATTCATCCAATAACTCGGCACGAATCTGGTTGAACATTTTCCGGTCCGCAATGGATGGTTCGTCATCAGCTGCACCAAATTCCTGCACGAGCAGGCGAATGGCCACTTTTCGATTCATCCTGCAACGACAGAAATGGAAGCACAAAACATTAGAATCTGTATCAAACAATTGTACAGCAAAGTTGAAATGGATTCAACTTCCGATTTTTTCTGTGCATCAAACCTCTGTAGGTACAATATCAATTGTATAGCAGTTTATCACAGTTTATCACAAAAATTTCAAGTAATCTTACAGATGTCTGTTGTTTGAAGAATCTTATACTGTATCCTACTACTTCTTTACAGGAGGTCCGTAATAGAAAGTTTTCTATTACCTTTCCTTATACTAAACGAATACTAGATTAACTTCTGTGTAGCTTTTGTACTTATTATCTATCAACTTGCAGAAATATAACTCTAAGACAGTGCAGGTTTCAGAAAGGCCAAGAAAATTCAAAATGATTTTCCACATTGAATTGAACAAAAAGGGACTAACACTGAATGGCTTAAAACAACTCTTCGTACAAGCGGACGATGTAGATTTGATAGGGGAAGATATTAATGCAATACAAAGTAACCCTGCTGTCTTAGTAGAAGCTTGTGATGAGATAAATCTACCGGTGAATGTAGAGAAATTAAAATGTATTAGAACAAACTGAAACACAGGAATTCAAGGAATCGGAAACAATTAAGGATGAGATCATAGAGAAAGTAATCAGCTTGAAATATTTGGGAGCATATAAATTATAATAAGCAAAAACCAGGTCTCGGAATTAACAAAAAATTCTTTTGCATCCGACAATACATGCTTCTCTTGAGAAGCTCGATATTAATATGAAGAAAGTTGAAATTAAAGAAAAATAGAGAGAGCTATTAAATAGGTGGTAATATTTTATGATGGTGAACGTTAGAATACGACCTTAGCAGATTAGTATAAATTATGTGTGTTTTAGAATAAGACATTGAGAAATATATGCACGCTAAAATGGGAGGAGATGAACAGAGAATAGAGGAGACCGTATAATGAAGAACTCCACGGACTGTACGATTCACCTGATGTTGTAAGAACCATGAAATTTGCGACGACGATCATGGGCAGGCTATGTAGCTAGGCTGGGGAAAAGAAAATGTTGTATTCGATCGGAGTTCGATATCTGGAGGGAAAGAGATTTTTGGAGAACACAGACGTCGTTTGGAATACGGATCTTCTAAAGGTAGGTGTTCTTAATGGAAACTGCCTTGATCTTGATCAGAATATAATCAAATGTTGAACGATTGTTACTGCGGCGATAAACGTGCTAGACCCAAAAGCTATAGAGTTACTTAGTCATTTCATTGAAGAAAACCAACATGAATGCCAAACTTGACAATAAGAGAAAACCCTATATGTTCAATTAGGTTTTCCCAATAGATGGACACATTTTAAACTGCTTGCAGACCACAAGAACATCAATTAACACAAATTACAGTGAACGCAATGTTTACGGTTCATTTTATTTACCAGTTCTATAGGAAATCAAAATTTAAAAAAATCAATATAATTTACGGCTTCTAGTTTTCAATACTATACCAGTAAAGAGAAAGCCAGTCTGTGCACAAGTGCCACAACCAGGCTTTAGCACAGAGAGCCAAAGTCAAAGTTCAATTGAAGCTAGTACTTACTAGCATGAGCGTTACTTACACCAACAGTGTCCCGATTATTTCCTGTGAAGGTTTGTGGCACTCCCTTTATTTCGGGACTCACTCATGTGACATGGACTATCCATGCGACTTTGAATTAGTCTTGTTGAGATCATTCCAACGACACCTGAAACACTTTGCTAGCCCAGTAGTTTCTGAGTTATTGTTGTCGGCAGACGGACAGTTGAATCTGGATGTATATACAGTTTTAGAGCCGTCTCACCGAGATCATTCCAACGAAACCTCAACTACCTACCTGGCCCTAGTACAGTAGTTCCTAAGCTGAAAGTTGTCGAGAGACAGAGAGTGCGGGCATATAACGTTTCTCAGCTTGGAAATACACCCACAACGTAGGTCACGAGGCCTCTGATTTTGTTCAGTTGTTTAGAAGTACAGACCAATGCCATAAATATTACAGTGTAGGCATTCTATTCGAAAATGCATAGTTTGGAAGCTAGAGACCTGTAATGTAAGGGCGGATCGTATTATTTCATATATCTAGAAACAAATGCGCAAGCCGTGTCAATTTAGCTAATCACAATAATATATGTTCATAATACATCCATTTCAGCAAAGCTTGTGATTGGAGAATGCCGTTTAAAGTAGCGTTCAATACTTGCCCTATGGAACAATAGTAATTATTTGACAATGAAATTCTTACGTAGAGAAACACATATAAGAAAAACATAAAGTTTGCTTAAATAAATGTATTCTGTGAAACTTCGATTGTGATTTGCTATACGCCTCATCAGCATTACTAAGGTCATATCAGTGATATTAACCATTTCAAGAAATTAGGAGGTGTACATTTGAAAGATAATACTGGATATCCTTGTTCTGAAGAAATGATTAATGACTTGAAATTTACTGGCTTTTTTCACCTTTTAATTTGGATGGTGTCTTATGAAGAATTTTCTTCCATAGATATGAATTACGTGATGCTGGATGCAGTTATCAAAGCTATGGTGTGAACTCAAAATGGGTTATATTTTTTCTCTAAAGTTAATTTAGATAATGTTCCAAATATACTGATGTTCACATATTATGTTCTCAATATTCCTGATCTAAACATTTTTGAGAGTTTTTTTATTATCAGTTCTTAAGGAGAAATGAAGTAATTATAGTAATAAATGTTCAGCTACTCTGATAATAACAGAAAATCAAGTTTAACTTAACTTTGATCATAGTTGCTTAATTAAGAGAAATACAAGCATTACTTGCAAGTGCTACATCTGAAGTAAAATAAATCGCGTCTAAAACTACTTATACAGGGGTTGGACAAAAAATCTAAAAACACGTTATACAGGACACGTAAGTGGGGTCCGCCACTGTACACCACGTGTTGCGGTTGCCGATCGTGTTTTGTTTTCAATGTGTCATGTGGACCTTCCTCTTCCGTCAGCAGTACCCAGTTCACCTGTGAGTGTCGTGGTGTGCAAGTGGTGCGGTAAAATGGGTGACCTGACAGACTTCCAAAGAGGCATGATCGTTGGTGCCCGTCTGGTTGGAGCTTCAGTGACAACAGTGGCGACCATTGTGAGGGTATCGACAGGCACTGTGTCCAACGTCACGAGGGCATACACAATGCATGGGCAAACAACGTCTGCAAAGCACAACAGTGGTCGAAAGACAATCCTGTCCGATAGGGACAGGAGGGCATTAAAACGGATTGTAGCAGCTAAAAAGCAGACCACTGCAATGAAAATTACGTCTGAACTCAATTCCGGCCTACAAAACCCGGTTTCATCAAAAACAGTGCGACGGGAACTTCATAAAATGAAAATTCATGGCAGGGCCGCGATCGCCAAACCTCTGGTCACCAGTAAATGCGAAGCGGCGTATCCAGTGGTGCAAGGACCACAAGGAGTGGACGCTTGATCAGTGGAAACACGTAATGTATTCCGATGAATCGACCTACACCTTGTTTCCAGCAACCGGTCGTGTTTACGTATGGAGAACACCGTCGCAGGCCCATGACCCAGACTGTCTGCGCCCAACTGTAAAGCATGGGGGTGGTTCTGTTACAGTATGGGCAGTGATATCGTGGTTTTCTGCAGGTCCCATCATAGCCCTGCATGGAATGATGAATGCTAAGGCGTATGAGGCCATTTTGAGGGACCAGGTTCTACCCATGGCCCACACATTGTTCCCGGATGGTGATGGCATCTACCAAGATGATTTGGCACCCTGTCATGCTGCAAAAACGGTGCAATCATGGTTTGAGGAGCATGACCAGGAGCTATCACACCTCCCCTGGGCCCCACAATCACCGGATCTGAACATCATTGAGCCATTGTGGTCTGTGTTAGAAAGGCGTGTTCGGTCTCATTACCCTCCACCATCATCCCTTAAGGAACTGGAGCATGTTTTGGAGGAAGAATGGTACAACATTCCACACACCACGATTCAGGAGCTGTATACGTCCATTCCACGTCGGATCCAAGCTGTTTTGGACGCAAAAGGAGGCCCCACACCATACTAGGTATGATTTTCACACTTTTTCAAACGTTTTAGATTTTTTTGTCCAATGTAATGCCTTGAGTGTCGTGACTGTTGTACTGTCGTTCTAGATACCTGGTAGCCACAATGGTGTTATAGTTTCGATTCGTTTTTTTCTTCAACACACTTATAGTACTATATTAGAAGCTACAGAAAAATATATCTAGGTGTCCTTGGTATCCGTTTGTGTGTATGTGTTTGTAAAATATAATCCACATACATATACATTCCCCGTTCGCACCGCTAGTTCTAAATATATATATATGATATAATGCCATCTAACTTCCCTTCCAGGTCCTTTATTTGGAAATCGGATTTGCGATGAATGAATTTGAAGAGATTTAATTCTCAGTTCAGAAACAGAACAAGTCCGAAATATCCTTGAAATATTTGAAAATATCCTTAAATTTATAATATCCTTACAATTTTAAGACTGCATTTTTACAGTGTAGCCCCTTCACTCAGTTTTCTTCTTTAATATTAATTATAAATTTATTTGAGTCCGTTAATTCAATATATATTAAAACATTAATTTTTTTGTAACTATAGTGATTACTTTTATTAACGTAGTCCAGTCAAGTCTAATTACCAGTCCACAATATTTCTTGAATGTCCAGCACTGTATGCTAAAAGCGACTGAAATATATTTTGTTGTAATTACGTTTATTACATTAAACTACAGAATTTTGAGGTCTATTACGCCGTTTCTTCTTGTAGCATTTGTCTCGCAGAAAGTTTGCATTATTATTATTATTATTATTATTATTATTATTATTATTATTATTATTATTATTATTATTATTATTATTATTACTAGTAGTAGTAGTAGTAGTAGTAATCTAATAGGACCATATTAAGGATGTTAAAGTATGGTAGTGCAAGTATTAATAAATGAAGATCAATGTAATTTCAATTTATTCCTTCAATTTTAATCGGATATTGAAAATAAGCAACACAATATTTGAAACTGAGACATTACCGACTTCGATGTGTTTAATATGAACAACTTTGCGACTATTTTGAAAAATTAATAATTTGAACTTTTATCTCAGAATTTCTAAAACAAAAATATAAGTATAAGTACATATATTTAGAAATTTTCAAGATGGTTTCACATCTTTAGTAGAAAACACTACTCAATTTGAAAGTTTGAAATCCCATCCATGATATAATTTCAGCAGCAATCCCTAATTGCCTTGGTTGATTTCAACGAATCTTCTTGCTCCCTTAGGTACTCAATTTATCGGGTATTAAAACCTAGGGGAAAGTGTCTTTGATGATTACCAAGAAGGGTAGCTTTTTCCTTTCCTTGGCACTCACTGCAGGATGTCGTCTCGTGGGGTTCTAGGCTTATTAGCATTCACATCGTACATTGCTTCCTCAAAGAGAAAGAATCAAATGTTTTCTCCCAAGCAAAACTCGATCTAGTATGTAGATCATATACTAGAAGAGTAACATTTGGCTGCGTCGCATTTTTTTTTTCAATGGACTGTAGTACTATTTCCAAACGAAACGCAGTGTCCTAAGTATTTACTTACTCGTTTTTAAAGCTCAATACTTCCCATTCTTTAGATTATCTGAATATATTCTTTACTTTGTCACAGTTATTAGTCATTAATCTTCTATAGCATGGGTGCCGCGGAGACCAAAGCTTAAATGTTTTACCTGTTGTAATAACATACTTCCACAAAATACTGTTTGCGGATAATTTAAAAATATATTTCCTCTGAATTAGACGCTGTTGTCATAACAAATTATATCCATGTAACAAGTCGTTCCACATAGAAGTGCAGTTGTGATGGTGCTGATATCTCCAAAACACTGTTGTGTATAAGAACGACTGGTTCTTAGAAGCAGTGTTTCCAATGCATAATATGATTCGGAAACTATTTCATGCCTTTAGGAATTAGAAAAAGAATGACAAATAAAAGTTAACTTACCATTTGTTAACATGTGGAAAAAGCTTCATTTTACGTATATTTAATAGATAATCTATGAAGGAAAGTAACGTAAGATTAGTTCTAAAGATTAGTGACAAATCTATACCGAATTAGTTGTGTTGTTGTGCTATCTAATTGATATTTTATTCGTGCTATGCGCGGTAGGGATGGAAACAGGGAGATAGGTGCGACTTTGACTATGGTGCTATTCTTGTATTCATCTGGTTGCAATGGACTGAAAGAAAAAAATCGCAACCGGAATGGTTGCTCTAAGCTATGAATTCTCTTACGTTCATAATTAAAATGCAGTAGACTACAGTCCAAGGACTGGCTACCGCAGAAACACATCAGTTTCGGCCGATATTAGTAATAGACAATTTGCAATTTTGAAACATGTTTTTATTCAGCATCGGTCAATATCGAATAGCAAACACTTTTGCCTCCTATATGGATACCAATCGGTAATGATATTAATAATTGAGAAGAATTTTCTGTTTTAATAAACTTAATTATGTATTTTTTTTTACAGTAACTTTAGAGAAAAGTGATCTTGTTTATATCCTGTATTTATTCTAATGCACGTCTTATTTTCTCGTCTTTATTTATGGTTAAAAATTTTCACCCTTCTTTGTGACTGGTCTTAAACCTGGAACCTTGTTATTTGTTGTCTTATCAACTGTGTCACTTCTTTAATCTTTATTTTACTGATTTCAACCGATACTCCTTTATTTACTTTGTTCTTACCCTTAGAACTAAACGCATACAACATCCACGCCCATGGTGGGATTCGAAGTCACAACGTTGGAGTCGCTGGTTTAACACCTTAGACTACATGGCTATCTTCGTTGGCTTATCACGTACCAATCCTCGAAGAATAATATTACGTCAATTATGCATTTAACTAACTCAGACCTGGTGACATTGACAGTCTTTTCATTACAGAATGACTTTAAAGAAGTATGTAGAAGTTTCACACATGAAGGGTGCTGGGAGAAAACAGGGTAAGTCCACATTCATTCTAAATTGAGATTATGGTCCCATCTGGTAAAGCTTGAAGAGATCTTTCGAAAAACAGCAATATTCATGGGGGAAACGCAATGAGTCATGGTGAAACATCTGTTAAGTAAATTGCGTATTGGGAGAAAACTCAGTAAGTCCAAGTGAAAACGGGTGGAAACTGGGCGAGTATACTGTTCAGTTTGGAAGGCATCGTAGAAGTTACCTTCTCTATTCAACATGACAAAAGCTCCAAGTTTATGAAGAATATCAACAAGAATAACTATGACTTCAAACTCTGTTTTTCAGTTTTCCAACATTTTTATAAAATGGACTTACTCTGTTTTCTCCCGACATCTTTCACACGTTATTTTTGTGTAACACGTGTAATTATTCCATTACATAAATATTCTCGAACACACACGACGCTCTTCGGAACGATATCGGCCAGTGTTCGATCAGTATCGCGTTATGACATCTTCAAAGAGTAAAATTTCTCTAACCTTAGATTTAATCTGACAAGTGTTTTTGAATATTTTCTGGATGAAGTAGAACACGTTTCTCATGTTTCAGGAGTAGCTTTGAACGTCGAAATATCAGTACCACGTCAATACAGATCGATGTTTAGTTACAACGGCCAGCCATGATTAGTATCCGACTTAGTTGACCCAGTATTGGCCTGATATCGGCCCGTTATCCTTCTGCTAATTGGGTACTTTCTTGTAAAATAATCCTAAGTATCATAGTCGGAGCAAATTTTATTTCGGAAATTAATCGGGATATGAAATCATTATACACAGGTATTAGGGTGGTCTTAAAAAAGAAAAAAAGGATAATCTTATCGTCCAAGTTGATCAAACTTGTCTGTTTATCTCATAAAAGACGTGAACAAAATTGAGCCTATTTGGATAATATTTAGAGGTCGCTCCAATTACCGGAATTTCTCTGAATTAGGATATTTTGCGTCCGTCATCCATGCAAGACACATTTCTGGTTTTAACATTTAAACTAGAGCATTAAAATCAAAGAAAGTTAATAAAATTAATATCAAATCAAAGGTTTGAAAACTTAGAATAAATAATAAGTCCTAGAGAAATATACATTTTTTATGTGACAATTAAAACATAATTTTAAATGAAGGTTGAGACGTTTATTTTATTTGTCATGTTTCACATTTTTAATTAAATGTTACCAGAGATAATTCACAATGTAAAATCTGAACAATTGATAAATAAAGTTCTAAAGAACTTTTCAAAATTATAAAATTACAGTTATATCACTTATTTCAAAAGAGCTTCTTTTGTTGAAAAATTTGGAACTCTTTAAGTGTGATTTCCTACCACTCCGAGAAGGTATTGCTTTTGATCTTTATCGTTAGTTCAAGTGTCGTTATATTTGTGTATTAAATATATTTAACGTTCCGCAATATCATTCGTAACTTTCGTCTTCGAACTTCTCTTGCATCTCGGGAAATACAGGACGTTCTTTCCATTGACTAAGATTCTTGACAAAAAATGATTTCGATTTCTCCCATTCATTGTCCATTAATAAATCGAAAATACATTGGTTCTTTGTGTGACAAGATCTTCTACCTTCACTTCAGTAATTCATTAGCCATTTTGAAACATCGAGGTGTAACAGCTTTACGTTCTGAACTATATTCATCTTTGTAAAAGTCGTTATTCGATCGTCAAAATTAGATAGACCGACGAAGTGTTCTGAGAAGTACCAAAAGTGTTTAGAAAAGGATTTATAAGCTGTTTCGGCGATGAAGTTCTCAAGATGTATTTTCAATACATGCAGAAATTAAATGTCATTGTAACGAGCTGATATTGCCAAAGGTGCTTCCTTGTAATATTTAACAGAAAAGTGATACGAAAAGTAGTGTTGCCACGAGACGAGACATACCTTTTGGAATTCAAGACGAGACAGACTACTTACCTTGTCTCGTTTACGAAACGAAACGGGACGAGACGTCTCGTGAAATGTATCGTCTCGAAAATTCAAACAGAGTTATTTAATTTGTTTAAAATTTATAAACTCGGAATAAAATATTTACCTTCGAAATCTATACCATCGTTTATTACTTCAAATGAGGGCAATCATACAAACAACAGGGAATACCTAAAGTTTATTTTTTAATAATTCTTTCAAACAACTTTAGTTATCATTTTCCATTTATCCAAGCTTAATAATTTTATTTTGTGGTAGTGCTCTAGATTAAAATATAATGTCAAAACATTGATCGAGGCATCTACCTAGGTATATATAAAATTCCTATTTTATAGAATCACACTTCACAAGTTGTCTTAATAGCAGGTGATATCATGAGTTAAAATAGTGGAAAATAAAATAAGTTAAGGTAATCCAAACTTAACAGTTAATTTTATTTGTGGTTTCTAAAACTTTTGAACAACAATTTATTTCTTCGATTTCTGTATTGATTTTATCAATATTGATTTTTGTAAATTTTTGAAACAATTTGTAATTTGTTGCTGTTTTATATTTGTAATATGTTATTGAATGCCATGTAGAATGTGATCACTTATGAACATTTTCTGAGATTTATATAGTATAACAGAGGGGATGCCATAATGTAAAGTTAAATAATTAAAAAGAAAATCCAAACTGAACCCTTCATTTTATTTCTTGCTTCTAAACCTTCAAAGCGATTTAAGATTGACAACAGGTTAAGAACTACTTGTGTATTACACCTACTTTTAATTTTACTAGCACACCTAGCAAAATTTCAATCAAATATTTTCTATAATTCAATAAAATTATTTTGTTCCACGCCATTACTTTTTTAATAATTGCAACCAATCTAGACCGTGTGTATATAGACCAAGTGTTGATTATATACCTTAGTGTCAGGGATGTTGACACCTAGCTGCGGCACTGTGGCCAGTGCAGTCACATCGAAATTTGTTTGTAGTGTAAATAGTACTTGTCATTAGTGCCTTCGATGTACTGATAAGCAAATTATTTTCGTGTATTTGAGCCAGTATAACAAATTTCAAAGTTTAAGAATAAATGAAATGTTTAGAGTCGAGGAGCCCATAACAGCAGAGAAATATTATCTTGTAAACGATTTGTCCTTGTCTTGTGAATTTATTTTAATTTATTTTGAAGGCCCTTAGGCAACTTTGGCTCTGGTCGAATGGATGATAATGGGAGAATTAGTGGAATAAAGAAAGTGGGAGGATACGGGAGAACCCCGAGAAAGTACACACATTCGATCTTCGCCCACCACAAAGCCGACACGGATCGAACCGACGAACACAAGCACTAGAAGTGAGTGTTCTAGGACCGCGGCACATATTGTGTAATCTTGGTAATAACTTTGTTGTATCTTGATCACTATGGTGTAATCTCCTACATTTTACTTTTTTGGCATAATATGCTGAAATATTTTACGAGACAAGACGAGACTAGACGAGACAGACCCTTCGAGACGAGACACGAAACGAGATAAGCACACCTATTCGAGAAGAGGCACAATACGAGACAAGCTTTTTACAACACGAGACGAGACAGAATGAAATCTCGTCTCGTCTCGTCTTGTGGCAACACTAACGATAAGCGGCATTCATAGTTACCTAAAAATTTAATATTTCTCTACGATTTATTATCCTAAGTAACTTAAGCTCTGGCTTGACATTTGTTTTATTAACTTTCGTTCATTTTACTGCTCTAATTTTAATTATAATTCCACAAATGTATATTTAATAGATGACTCAAAATAAGTTTATTTAGAGAAATTCTTTTGATTGGAGCGACCTCCAAATATTATCCAATTATGCTCCAACTGTTCTCACATATTTTATTAGATAAAGAGACAAATTGGATCAACTTGGACGATAAGATTGAATCATTTTTTGGACTACCCTAACAGGTATGTTATAGCACAAAACCAACTGACTGACAGATAGGTGGGTAGGTACATAGGTTTCGAACGCCACGGTCGGCTATCGTGACGGGTTTTTCAGGGCATACTTCAGCTTCAGCAACCGAATGCCAAAATCTTATCTAAATTAAGGCACTAGGTGCTAGATTTCTCATCCCCTCCCCTCCCCTGTTCCGATCTGAGCCAAATATGCCTCAATAACGTAAATAAAAGATCATACTAAAATTTGAGTCTTAGATACGGTCGTCAACGTAAATGTTAAGCCTGTGAGATCAAGGACCTAGAAATTGCATTTGTATTATGGCTCTCTCAACGATAAATAAGAACACACATTTAGACGATATTGGTGTAAAATAGCTATGTCCAAAACCGAGTTTCTCGATACTAAATGTGGAGGATTAGAGAAAGATGTTTAATGTACTCTTTTCAACGTTGTTTAACCTGAACCGAGACTTCAGTTTACCCAACAATTCTTTATATTTAGAAAAGGAATTGAAACACATGTCTACCCAGTGTTTGAATTGATAAATAATACTGCGGGATGGCATGGTTGAAACATTCGAATATTTTAATGCTAGCTATGTGGCCCTATATCTGTTGTTCGTCCTACCACGAGAGTTAACAAAGACAGATCATAATATGATAATAAAGCTTACATATAATGTATGAATTTCATTACCGAATTTGAAGTCTATATTTGAAGTGGAATACAATATTAAGGTGATATTGGGCACCAGTAAATTTATTAATTACATCAAAGTTATAATCCTAATTTTGATTATTCATTTCGTTTCTCACTAGAGGGATGATGAATTTTCTTTCTTTGAACTAGGGAAATGTATCGCAAAGCAAACACTCCCAACTCGATCTCTGGTCGTTACTACTGAATCCACATGTTTCTCTTCGTTGTCATTTTGTGTGGTGTGTCTAAATTTACCCTCAATGTTTCTTTTATTTCCGAATAAATGGACCGCGATTACCGAGACTTCTCTCCATCGTAGTCTTTGAGTTCAATCGGGCATTAAATTTTTACTATTACGCTGACTCACTATGAATTTCACTAACAGCAGTTTCCCACGTTCTAACTTCTTCCTTTATTATCTCTCTTCTCCCTCCGAGGCATGCTAAAATCAGAGTACTTAACAACCTTTTTCTCTCGCACACAGACGGTATAACCGGGCATACGTCACTAAAGAAATACAATCAAATGCATTATAGTGGAAACCTTTATTGGAATGCAAAAATTCTTCGTCGAAATCCTGATCGTGGAAATGGAATATATCTTACACATGTTACATGTTAGGTTTATGTTCATTATATGTTTTTGAGTAATTATGTATATTATGTGTGTGCTATGGATTATTCGATTATTCGCCTACTAGTGATTATTCAAATTGGTACAATTAGCAATACTAGTCTAGGTGCATAATAATAATAATAATAATAATAATAATAATAATAATAATAATAATAATAATAATAACAATAATAATAATAATAATAACAAAGATCAGTTGTTCATGGTATATCTGCTTATGCAAACATGTGGTCCAATTAACATGAGGCACGACGACATTGCACACCGGATGTTTTCAGTATTCTTGTTGAACTCTTTGGCGAGACCCCCTTACAGCACTACACTCTAGACAGTCAATAGGGAAAGCCATAAACTGGTTTCTCCACTCCTCTAGTTTCAACACCCGTGGCTTTTTTTCTTCAGGGGTTGCCTGAAAGGCAGAGTCTATGCATACACTTCCCACGGTATCGCTACTATCTAGTCAGCAATTGAAACTGAATTACTGGTGCTATCCGCCGATGTATTCCTATTTGAAACGGGCAACTTTTACGTCGCCTTAATCACGTTATTATCTTGAGGATTCACACGCTGAACACATCATTCAATAAATTATGTGATTTGTTCTGTAGTATACGCGTATTTTTAATGACATCAATATCTGTTGCCGTTCTTGGTTGACGGCTATGTTTTCGTTAAGTCTTTTCCAAGCATCCTTGTTTTGCTCATTGTATTTTTATTTGAATTTTAATAACATGATTTAAACTAAAGTTTAAATCCCCAAATTCATTTCTGTTTAAGTCATCACGATTACAATGGATATTGTGTCTTTCTCATACCAGTTGCTATGTTTTACTTTTTATTCTTTCACATACTTCCTACTATCATCTATATGATGCTGCTAAGTTTTCATGTATAATGCAACACCCTTCTTCATTCACCAAATGTATCTCAAATATTCTGCATATCTTTTCTATAAATGTCTTTTGGTATGTCTAATAGAGTATATGTTTTTCTCGCAACTACATCTTACTCCATAGACGCCGGATGTTAGCAAAAAATCTTTGAAACACTTGTTGGAAAAGATAGTATATCTCCAAATGTATTCCCTGGTTTATGGCCTCTTGTATATCGCAGCTTCTTAGTACATTTTCCGTCTTATACATATATTTCGGAGTATTGGGAATAAAAATAAAAAAAATACTTATATTTATGGTCTTTAAGTAACTCTGTTTTAGGCCAAAACGGAATATTCAGAATCGAAATTCATGATCGTTTCTCTACGTTTTGTTTTTGTAACAATAAATTATTTTTCTATTTTCTACTTTTTATATATGTTCGTTTTGCAATCATTTTCCATGGTAATATTTTATACGTTTTAATTTCTTTTTTGTATATTTCCTTTGCATTAACACATGAATTCCTTTTCATACAAACATATAGTACACATGGAATGTTTGCTATTGTGTAAGATCAATTGTTGCATTAATGTATGCTGTACCTGCAGATTGTTTTTATATTACTCTACAGTTAGTTTTTTAATCAAGATAACTGATATACTTCTTATTCTTCTTTTCAAATATAATTATTTATACAGGGTAGAGCATAAATATCTTCCCGTTTCTGAACATATATCCCGAAAAAAAATTGGCAACAGAAGAAAATGAAACACATTTTCATAATAAAACACTTTTCCGGGTAGTCGTTGTGATTTATTTATTAAGAACCCGACATATTAGTTTGTTATCAAAATGTCAGACATGCATTGTAAAAATCTTATAAAACGTTTTAGAATGAAACAATACTTAATTATTAAGGGAAGAATGCAATTTAGTGACAAGTAATCAGATTTTGTGTTCACCGTCATATTCACCATAACTTCCAGTGCCAAATTCAATATAACACTTTATGGTCGATTCTCGACAGTAGTTTCAAGTGTTGGAAACATCCAAATTGATGATTGTTAGACATACCGTAGATACCCAGATCTGTCACTGTCTGATTATTTATTGTGGGGTTACTTAAACCAAAAGTCTTACCTCGCAATCTTCGAACACTACCGAAGTTGAATAAATGGCATTCTTTCCTCAATAAGGAGTTATGCGTTTTATTTTCCTGTTTCTTAGATTTTTCAGAATATATGTTTCAAAATGGAGATATATTTATGTCGCAACCTGTTATTTGGAAGTGAAATATTCCAAAACGCCTTTATTATTTTAAATTCATTTCTCTATTTGTAGTTGGCTTAACATCTACATACATGAATGTTTTAAGATTTTGCACACATACATCAGACGGTATTGTTTTATAAATTCTCGAATACTAAATTTGCTAGCGTGGTAAAATGAAATTCCCCATTGGAGTAGTATTTCTTTTATGTTCATACTTTCTTGGAGTTGGAAATATTCTGTATCTAAGATCATCCTGAAATGCATTAAGAACTCACCTCTGCGAAGAGACTATAGGTAATTTGTCGACTAGAGTATATTGGTGGTACTTTTACAGAAGTTAAGGGTTTTAAGATATGATACATCTAGGGTATTTTATAAAGCAACTCGTGATGTGAAATCTTTAATTAAAACTAAGTGTTATAAAGAAGCTACGAACTGCAGAACTAAACTACAACTATAAAGAAGTGTGATACATCATTCACGAGTTTGTAGATGTAAAATTAAAAAGAACAAAAAAACAAATGTGATAATAAAGAATGAAGGATTCAAATTGTTTTTTTTTTTTTAGCTTAATCAAGCTAGTGTTTCTTTTCTTAGCTTAATATTGCTAATAAGTCTAACTTTGATTTTCTATCCACTTATTTGTTCCTTTTATTTGCTATGCTATTCTATTTTGCACTGACTTGTTAGTCATTAAATTGACTGACTGAGAATCAAACAATCCACTAAAATACATAAAAATAACGAAAGATTTTATCAAATGCTACCAGAAAGACTATTTACATCTAACGTTTATTGCGAAAATGGAATATTTTTAATTTTGTATAAGAATCACCCCAATATACTTTCCGAGTAATGTTCATGAATGCATATTCTCTCTAGCTACAAAGCGTGTAAACCCTATTTTTCTGACAACTTTTGTATGATTGTTTCCTGTGAGGGTTCTCCTAGTGACATCTATGATATATTACAAGAAGAATGTGTTCCAAAGCAGTATATAACATTTGTAATAAATTTAGAAAACATTGAAATCCTCAATTGCTACAGCAAAGGCTGAAAGTTCAAATATTAATTGCAGCGTTTTATTGTAACACTTACCGGTCTTAGTGTTGCCTATACACTTCGTGGTGTTGCCTATAGCATTCGATAAAGCGAATTGTTTCAAAGCCTTGAAATACAATTCATTTGGAAAGCCACGAAATAGTGAGATTTATTCCTTTTAAAAGGTTTCACAAAATTTATAGCATTGTAGGATCTACATTTTGTATTTTGACGTATTTAGACATTTACGTCGTACTCTGATAATTTTAGATCCTAACATGATAAAATAATAATTGTTTAGACCTCCACACGTTTCTATAGTACAAACTGCAATTAAATAAGTATTGTATCACTTTGTAAATATTAATTTAATAAAAACAATTATCACACGCACAGTAAGTAAATGACTTTCAGTTAAACAAGGATCCTCTTCTTATTTAAAAGCATGATTTTCTATAAAAACAAAACTGACTCAAACTGAAAAGTATGTATGTGCTATCTACCTAAACGAGGTGCTACGCTACGAATATTTTCAAAGCTTGTACGTAGCATTAATCCTAAAACTTTCCAATGCAAAATCAGATAAATATATTGGGTCAGGAAGAAAAGAGAAATTAATTGGTAGGTTTGAAAATATTAAAAAAAGAAATTAAAAAAATGCAAATAACTCTCTGCTTATTATAAGCTTAACTTTTAATATGCGATTATCAGTAGGGAAAATAAAATGCAAATAGCTGAAAATCCAAAGGCTTCACCACCATTAAAAGTACTGATCATAAAATATATTAAGGCCCATATTTTTCTTCTAAACACTATAAATTGACTATAAATCACCATAGATAGCTATTTTAATAATAAATATATTCAATTTTGACATAAGTTTATTGCTATGCTTTTGATAGTATCAACGCCTGAATTAAATCAAAATTAGAAATTTGGATTACTTGCTGAGACGGTATGCTGTTGAGCAATACAAGAAGCGTGACTGTAGAGTACTGTTTGGAAACGTATTTAATTGATAAAAGGAATGAATTACACGATCTATTGACGTTGGAAAGCTTCTAAAATATATAGCTAAGGGAAAACGGAAAAGTAACATGCATACAAAAGTAAAATATACTAAAGTAAAGTAAATAATTCTATAGAAGAAAATGGTTCAGATAAAAGGGAAGTTTTGTGAAGGATTTTGGCTTATGATAGGTGAGAAAGAAAAACATTTTGATTCTGAAGAAATACATGATCAATAAAGAAAGGAAAATAGTTAAACTGGTTTTATATGGAAAAGAGAGCAGCAGCATGAAGAGGTTTTGTACACATGCTATATGGCGGAAGGAAAGCAGTAAAGCAAAGAAAGACACTACTTATGTGACAGACAAATATAGAAATATTTGAATTAGTGTTTTCTATTAAAAACTATTTAAGTTTCAGTTTATGGCTAAGCATTGGAAATTGTGAGAAACGGCTATCAACCACTAGAATATTAGTTGATAATCAAATGAACCGTGTCACGGATCTGCAGACAAAATGTTGTGTTGAATATATATGGGAAGTAGTAATGAATCAACTATTCGTGTTTGGCTTCATTTCACGTTTAGTGTTGATCTAGTTTGTAAACATTTGCCTGATACTGTGGTGAACAACTTTCACAGTAACTTCTCCAAGGAACCTCGAAACTAAACTATTGATAGGCACATAAAATTATTTCTAAAACTTTGGAAACCAAATGGAGGAACCAGCTTTTTGCTAACAGAATATGGTATTGTATTGATGATGACCTTTAGTTGTCATACACAGACCTCTCTAAAGTCCTTTAAGAAACTTGATCTTTCCGTTACTGTCTTGTTCTTTTCTCCATGTACGCGTCAAAAGCCTGTTCATCACTAAAAATATTGAATCACTGTGATAGAAGATAATAAATGCCGCGTTTCCAACGTTACGGGCTTTAGTCGAAACCGTCCACGTTTACTGATATGCAACACGTTTAGCATCTAAATATTGTTGTTATTATTTTGTATGTCATCAAATAATGGTAAAAATGATGAAAACACAAATTCATCCAGGGTTTACAATAATCTTCAACTTCCCACATTTATTAACATTGTGTACCCTAATAAAAAACACGCATCATTAGATTCATATATGATTTGAAAAGATTTATGAATAAATAGCAAACACATTTGGAATCTAAAATCAAACCAATTTAACGCAATTTTTTTATTAAAAATTGAGCTAACGTATTCTTTGAACAGAGTACATTGTTGTCAAGCATAAAGTTTCCAGACCATTTCACCGCAGTTATTAATAATAGCGTCGAACGTTCTCTCCTTGAAAATTGCATCGGAGTACGCACACGTAGACCAGCTGAAATAAATCTCTATTCCACGTTCGCTTCTCAGATTTCATGCTGCCTCCAAACTTAGCTGATTTCTCATCCAGAATTCAATCGAGGCGAGAGAAGAAGTAAATGTGAGAGAAAGAGAGAGGAAGGAAGGAAAGGCGAGACGAGCAGCGCTCTCAAATTCCGCTCTTCATCTTCAGACTTTCACATCCTTTTGTCTCCTCACGTACTGATCACAGAAAACCGCAAAGCACGTCTTCTTTCCTTTCTCTCACTCTCTTGCAGTTTCACCCTCCTCTTTTCCTTTTCTGTGTATTTCTTTCCGGTCTTCTTTTTTTCCTTTGAGTCCACACCATCCCTAGAGCATTGTTCTGACACGACTGATAACACAAGAGTCACAGATTTTTAACGTCTTGGGTATAAGAAAATATTTTTGGTATTAACGGAAAGGGAATAATACCACCTTTGGCCTTAAACACGTTTTCTGCGCCCGATATATAGAAGCGGAAATCTACTGCAGTATTAAACGTTTTGAAGCTTATAATTTTATGTTGTAAAATCATATTTTCGATTCTTATATTTACCTTTTATGAAGAAACAACTGTGTATACACTCAACACACATAAGATATAATGTTATAGATACGCTATTTGCATTTCATTTAAACTATTTGTTTTAGAAACGTGTTACCGGTTTTATTTTAAACCGAAAATGGTATTTCTCTTAACCAGAAGTGAAACACACACACAATAATGATTTATCTGTCTTCCTTTCTATTTTTGTAATTTCCTAGTTAAGTATGTTGACGGGTGATGCGTAGTCAATTAGAATTCAATATTGCCAAATTAACAGAAAACCAATGGGCTTTACAAATTCCCAATATTGCTTGTCCTTAACAATTACATTTTAAACAAGCTATTTTCAATTATTTTATGTTTGTTATTAAACATATTATTAAATAAATTATTCAAAAGATTTGCTTTGAAGTACCATGTTATTTACTAAAACGTAATGTATTATATGAAAGAAGAAATATAATACACATAAATGGATCTCTCTCTCTCTTTCTCTCTCTCTCTCTCTGTCTCTCTTTCTCCCTCTCTCTCTCTCCTAAGTCTCAAAAGCTCATTTCAACAGCCAATATTCAATAAAATTCAGCTCGTGAACATAATTTACCAAATGACGGGAAAATTCTTTATTCTTTATTTCGTAACTGCAATCCAAAAATAATATTTCACGTTTAAATGTTCTTTCCGCAATAAACTAGGATAGAAAACCAACCTTCATGATGAAGTCGGTAACGTCGTAGATTTTGAATAGAACTCGGAGGGACATGGGACTGCAAGTCCCACTAACGAACATCCTGACAGGTTTTTCAGGGTATTACTCAATTCCACCGGGTGAATGCTAGAATACCCTCTTCGGTACTACCTCCATCCCTTTTCCTGAAAGAATAATCGCAAAGAGAAGTTATTTCTGTGGCATGTCATGAGTTTAAGTCATAGTTATTTGCTCAAATTATAAATACAAACTTTTTAAGTTCTAGATGAAAAATATGCTATCATTTGCAAAATAAACTGCATATTAACTGACACCTGATGATGATGATGATATGTTATCCAGACACCAAATCGAATGGCTTCTCTAGGTCATTCTTCAATTCCAGAGGAAACTTGCTGACTTTGTGCATAATTTTCCATAACGACCATATGGAGTAACTATGCGCATCAAGCTACTATGTAACTAGCAACATTGCCAATGTGTGTTAGCTTCCACCACTTTAGTGAAATATTATATGCTGTGCGAAATACAAGAGGATTATGCTGTACAAATATTATATGCGTGAGAGGATTTCTGGTTAGAAGGGCAGTTCACACACTCGTATCTGCGCATAATATCGATCTAAAATTTGATTTTGTAATAACCTAGTTCGGAATTTACAACTATAGATACCGTCACAAGCTCATTTAAGGTGTTAACA
The DNA here is from genome assembly GCA_022664845.1 of Lepisma saccharinum. Lineage (NCBI taxonomy): Eukaryota > Metazoa > Arthropoda > Insecta > Zygentoma > Lepismatidae > Lepisma > Lepisma saccharinum. The sequence goes on along the minus strand of JAGDQP010002643.1, from coordinate 22,106 downwards.
GGAAAAAAACTATAAAAGTGATGGAAATGTTAGAAATTCTTGTTTTTCAAAAATATTTTGATAAAGAGTCACTTCAAAATGTAATCAGTAATTTTCCTGCAAGAAGCGCTTCTACTTTTTTGTCCTGTGAGAAAAATTTAAAAGTTCATCAGTATGGTGTATACTTTTCCTTGAACTAAAAGACATACGAAGATACGCTACGTTTATCGGATTTGTGATTAATGTTACGAAAAAAACTGGCGCGTTTCTAAGGACTGTGCCTATAATTTCATATAAGTGGACACCGTTAAATAAACCCTATTGGATTTGAAGTTGCTACTAGAGCACAGAAAGGAAGAACGAGGTGCTCAATATCCGCCTTTCCAACCATTATCAACTATTTTGTTACTCGTGCCTAGTTTGTTGACTATCTCTTTCATTAATGTATTATTTTTTTAACTTCATTTATGGTCTTTTGGCATCTTGCGCTCAGATCTCTATGGGTTAGGTAGAGGATAGGGAAGATAGGGATAGCATCTGTCTGGGCATTTATACTTTCTGCTAAGGGGGAACATAGTCTAAGGATTTCGGAACAGAATTACTCATTAATAAAACTATCCTTCCGACAGTGCAGAATGGAGAGTTCGTAATCGAAAGACAATCATACGTTACGATACGTACTCGATGTAGCAACACTGTTTTAATAAATGTCTACGCTACGAAGGAGATAATTAATTATAATGACAAATATAGATTTTACGAGAATCTAGAAATATTTTTTGACCGATTACCAAAGTATAATACGAAAATTGTGTAGGGTGATTTCAACGGAAAGGTAGAGAGAGAAGAAAACTGTAGACCTGATATAGGCAAATACAACCTTCACAAAATCAGCAACAATGGAGAAATACTGATAAATTTTGCGATTTCAAAAAACCTACTAATAAAGAGCACGTACTTTGAACACAACGATATAAACATATACACATGGATATCTACGGATGGCAAAGCTCAACCAGATTAATCACGTATTAGTAGATAGACAAAGACACACCAACATAATGGACATTAGGTCTTACAGAGGAGCGGAAGGTGACACCGAACATCAGTTAGTAATCAAAAAAAGTGAAGGGAAAGTTATGCATCGCAAACAGACATGGGGAAAGGGTCAAAACAACTGAAATTCGAAGTTAAACGATTAGATAATCCAAGGGTAAGAACATATTACCAGCTGGAAATCTCAAAGAGGTTCGAAATCTTAGCCAACTCAAGTAATAATAAAGTTGACATTAATAAAGAGATTGTTACAAGAAAGTGGTGGGAGGGAATTAGTGATACTGTAAAGGGCGCAGCGAAGGAACGTTCAAGTAAGAAAAACAGCAGAAAACAAGCCCTGGTTTGATGACAAATGCCTTGAGCTTTATGAGGAACGGAAACAAGCCAACTATGGCTAAGTAATGATCGTAGAAAGGAAGCAAATACCAACCACTACAGTAACGCGAAAAGAAACGCCACATGTGGGTTCAGAAACAGAAAGAGAGAATATACAGGTATGACGTAGAAGATTCAGGACATATAAAATCGGCAAGACAAACAATGTACAAGATCTGTAGGAAGTACTATAGGAACGTGTTTTCTATAGTACAAAGGTTGCCAGCCTATATTAGGGATTATTAGAAATAAACATGGAGATCTTCAAGTTGATCCGACTAAAAATATTGATGTGTGGAAAAATTATTTCGACAAACTACTTAATGTACACAACGAAGAAAAACAGAGGAACTTAAAATCTATACAGCAAAACCGTGGTTACCCGAACCTAGCGAGATCGAGTTCGAAATGTCGGTAAAGAAGTTGAAAAAATTCAAATCACTAGCAATATGCAATATTACAGCCGAGTTGAGTAAAGCGGGAGGAACGGTACAAATCAAGCAACTGCATAAATTGATCAGTGCTATATGAAGAAAGGAGGAGTTTCCAAAGGAATGGGACACCTCAAAAATAGTTCAAGTTTATGAAAAAAGGCGATAAATCAGACTGAAATAATTACCGCGCAATCTCATTACTACCAACATTTTACAAAATACTGAGTAATATCCTGCAAACTCGCCTAAGCGTATATGTAGATGAAATAGCTGGAGATCACCAATGTGGATTTAGAAGTAATAGATCCACGTTGAACCATATCTACGCCTTGAGACAAATCATAGAGAAGGAATGGGAATACAATGGGACTGTTCACCAGTTATTCATTGATTTTAAGAAAGCTTATGATTCTATCAAAAGGGAAAAACTATACAATATCCTGCTGCAACTTTGAATTCCGATAATAAAAATGTTCAACTAGTGAGATTGTGTCTCAGCGACCCCATAAGCAGAATACGGATAGGTAATACTGTAAGATAGTTTCGTGATTCTCAACGGATTGAAACAAGGTGAATTACTGTTTAACTTTGCGTTAGAATATGCGATTCAGAAATTAAAAGAGGACAGACATAAATTAACATTGAATGGCTTGAATTAACTGTTTGTATACTCAGATGATGTAGAGTCAATTGGGGGAGATATAGATACACTACAAAGCAACGCTGATCTCTTACTAGAAACCTGCAATGAGAAAACAAAACATAGAGAAAACAAAATTCATGATAACAAGTTGAAACACAGAGGATAACGGAAATAGATATATCAGAATTAAGAATTAGAACATAGAGAAGTAAACGAATTTAAATATTTGGGAGCGTACGTAACAAGCCAAAACAAGATCACGGAAGTAATAAAACGTCACTTAGCGTCGGGCAACGCATGTTTCTACTCAGTCCAGAAACTCCTAGCCTCGCGATTAATATCAAGAACGTTGAAATTCAAAATATACAGAATTATTATTCTGCCGTTAATACTTTACAATTACGAAAATTGGTATACAACCAGAGCAAATGAACATAAATTACGTGTGTTTCAAAAAAAAAGTCTTGAGAAAGATTTAAGGCCAGAAACGGAAGAGATGATTAGAGAGTATAGGCGACTGTATAGTGAAAAGCTTCACACATTAACCGACTCACTCGATGCTGTAAGAACAAAGAAATCAAGACGACTAAGGTGGGCAGGTCATGTATCTCGGATTGGGGCAAAACGAATAATATATTTCATCGTGGTTGGGAAGCCGGAGCGAAAGAGACCGTTGGGAAGACCGATACAACTTTGAGATGATGATATTAGAAGGGATCTTCAAGAAGTAGTTGTTTATGATAACAACTTGATTTTGCACATGCTAGAATCCTATATAGAATGTTTGTTTCTGCGGGGATGAACTTGCGAGTTCCGTAAGCCATAGAGTAAGTGAGTAAGCATGTATTAACTAAGTTAAAAGTGATATGATACAATGTGCATAACTTATTGTATAGATACGGAAATACGAGGTACCAATGTTATTGTGGAATAATACAATAAATTTATACAGTAATGTTAATAGTTAAACTGTTTGATATTAAGTAGAGGGCAATATTCTATTTTACAAGCACTAACCTAAAATCAACAGTTGAACTTAATTGAACTAACGGAACGACAATTCTATGTATGTACACACTCTAGCTTTATAAAATCTAATCGTTGTTCAGTGGAGTCTTTAGTAATATCAGGATCTCTTTAGTAATGGCATGGCCTATTTTAACGTCGCCGTAACAGTAACAAGCAAGTTGTAACTTTGTCACCGCAAGATGGGAAGTAAATGAAACGTAGTCTACACAGGATTCTCTTTTGTCACTTTTAGAAGCAAGGATACAAACAACATGTCTAGTCAAGGATTTCAATTTTATATTGTGCAAATTTTGCGTGAACCAGATATTTTTATCTTGCATCTTTGGGAACTAAAATACGTGTGAGGTATATGAATAAGTGTTCGTTAGCCGTGCACGTGGCAGTACACAGTAGAATGACTTCATCTAGATATACTTCTGAATCATTCGACTGTACAAGTGTAACATCGAAATCCATTTGTTTAAATTTGAAATTATATTTAAAGCGAATCTTATCAGCATGAAAAAGCATACTGTAATTTTGATCTCATCAATCGGAAGTTACGTTTTCGGGAGATTGCAGGATAACTTTAGCTCAAAGTTTAGTTTGTGATGTACTAGACAAAGAGTCGGAAGAAATGTTACTTCAGCATAAGAAAGAGTTTCCACATGGAAATATTAATATTTCATCATTTACTCCAGCATCCGAGTCAGCCGGTCGATGAATACATAGAGGAACCCTGTAAGGAAGTTATCTACTGTAACTTCGGCACATTTACAGAAGTTCTTCTACATCAAATCATTTTAGGTGTGATGCAGCAAGTTTTCCTCTAATATGTAAATTATAAAATCTGCCTATCGTTATGTAAATTTGTGCTACATTAATTTGATTATATGTAAATAATTATGTTATGTTATATTTAGCTTTCTGATTCCCCCCGCCCCTTTTCTTATGGTCGACCATATCACTACTTTACTTTACTTCTATCTTCTGAATGTTACGTTTCTAAATGTGATAAGTGTCTTTGATTTAAATGAATATATAATGAGTTAAGTGAATTTATGTTTATGTATGCAAGGTTTCGATATCGAACCTCGATATCGTGGAGTATTGGATCAATATGTATTATTTTTTGTGAAATTAACTATGTGGTTTTTGGATTTATTTCAGCAAAAATATTTCCAATGTTAATTTTTTAAATAGCTGGAAAGTTGCTATTTCTTGTATGTTCAGTGCACCAGAGACGGGTGCAACGATGAAAAAATGTCAGTGTAACGGGACTCAGCCGGTTTCTTTGTATAATCGTGTATGAGCTTTTTGTCATTTCAGCTACCAGATATGTCGAGGCTGGAAATTGAGGCCAAGTGTGTGGGCGAGTCCAAAAACTAGAGGTAGAGGACAAATTTGAGTGGGACCTCGTTTCGTTTTCGTTTTTTTTTCTAATTCGTCTGCTGGGTTCGATTTTATATTAGTGGTTCTCGAGAATATGAAGACAGAACGACTCAGCTCTTGGAAGGATCAACACCTCTCTTGGAGAACCTCTCACCAGCAATGCGGCGAATTCAAACTTAGTAGCGAAATAGTGTTTTTGGCTTATTGTAATCTTTGAAAAAGTTGGAGATAGAATCTGGAAGACAGAATATGTATGAGAGATTGTAGAGTGGGCAACAGGAGACTTGGCCAGAAATATGTTCGTGAGTACTGTACTTTGTTACCCATATTATTTGAAGCCAAACCGACGTTAACATCATCTGGCTCGCGATTTAAACCTGGGTTGGGAATTTAATTTACTAATATCATGTCTTTGTTTCAGCACTTGCACACAAGAAGAGGAGTCAAGGTATGCGTTGCTCGCATGGTGCTAATCTGAATACGATCGAGGAGTCAAGTGAGCTAGCGGTAACCCTGGTATTGCCTGCAAGGTTTAGTGGTAAACAAGATTTCCACCCAGATCTCAGTATAGTGCACCCCCATGTATTGGGAAGCTGAGCTACGTCCAATGTGTTAGGTTTGTCCATAAGAAGGTGTGCAAGCCTGGGTTGTATTCGCTAATGTGTGTTAGGTTACATTTGAATTTACACGGACAAGGGGTACGTTCCATATTAATATTGTGAAATGAACTAGGGGTTGGGTTCGATCCCCGCGATAATTAACTTGTAACGTGACGAGTACGAATATCATAATTTATTTCAATTTGTCCTTTGCCTCCACGACGACGACGAATCCGGAAAATAAGATCGTGCTTGTAAATATATCAATAAACTAAATTATATGTATATATCAAAATAATTGTTATAATTGGTTATTAGTAACACCTTTCTTGACCTAGTCTATAAATTTTATATGGTAATTTGCGAGTCCCATTGCCAATATTAGGTAAGAAAACCCTGCTCTGGCTCTTCGAGCAAATTCGAATCTGATCTATCCGTTGCGTAAGTTCTTCTTCGAAAGAGCAACGAAAGTCAAACTTCAGGTTAACTGGTTATGGGCTGAAATAAAAATTATTATCGAGGCAACAACAATCAAGGCAGTCAGTATTACGCTACAACATGAAATCGTAGAAAAAATAAAGAAAATTGTTGGCTCTGCACATTAGACAGTTCGAGTCAGGTGCCAACAATGTTTAAGTTATAGCGAGAACTGGGTCAACTAGGGGTAAAAACAGTTACGGCGTAAATACAATCGTAATAATACGAGACGTTTTGGGCTCGCACTTATCTCTGAAATGCTTGCTCAACTCAGAGGAAAATTTGGGACCCTTGTGACACCGCCAATCATTATAAGTTCCGATGCTGGAAGGCGCAAAATATAAAAGCCAGGCGAAGAGAAAAATGTACAAACGGTCAAGGAATCACTCTCTTCAAAAACTGTGAACAATATAGGATGTGGTATAGAATTTTGTTATATTTAGATAAACTGCAATGACACAAATTCAGCATTAGAATCTTCTACAGCGTTACCTGTATCAATTAGAACTTATCAGCAGACAGTAGATGTCATGATATATTCCGGTTCACTTAATATTTAAAATAGTCAAACTTTGTAGGTATCATTGCTGATAAACTAAATTGAGAAGTTAAAGTGGGAAGTTTAAAAATGGGACAGATAGAAGTATCGGGTACGGTGGTATAAATGTAGATTTACTTTGATCAAATTCAACTGTTTAAGTTGATTGTAACAAAAAAATCGTTACCGCATGTTAAAAAATTGGCGTTAAAAATCGTTAAAAAAATGGCAAGATTTCTTGTTATGCCAATATTTATGCCAATTGAAATGTAACGAAGTGTGGAATGACCGGACGACATGACTAGAAAAGAGAAAGACAGTTTTGTAACCAATACTACAACTGAACTATGTTGTTCAGAGGATAAATAGAAAAGAACGACAAAAGTTGAAAGTTGAACAGATGATAAGACAAATGCAAATATTTATACAAAAACTAAATAGTAAGCATTTTGAACTGTATGAGTGGTTAAATGATAGTTTGAGTACTACTAATAGCAGTAGAAAGTTAGTATGAACTATAGGATTACAATAAATGGTATAAACAACTTATTCATGTATAGAAGCCGGATAAAGACGATATAGAAAAAGAACAGACCAAGGAGATTGAAGGACTGTGAAAGGAATACGGAAAGAAAAATCAGCAAAAGGTAGTTAGGGGCAAAATCATGCGGTTGAAACCTATGAAAAGCTCCGAACAGAATATTGACGGAATTTGGGTTTGCCATATATTTATGTTGTGACCAATTTGAGAATAACACATTTGTGTGGATGAAAGGAATCCAAAGGCTATACAACAAGATGCAACTACAGTACTGCAAGATATTAAGTAGGGATTTTAAACATAAACATATAAATATCGGGATGTAATATATTTTGTGTGTATGTATGTGTATTACGTTAATTACGTAGGCTATGCATTGTCTTTGGTAAGTCTCTCGTGAACAAGAATATCTGAATTTGTGTACTGGTTGAATAAGAATAAGTGTTAGTGGGAATGGGAGTACGTGATAGCAGTATTTCTTTTCCTTTATATTGGAAATTAATTATGCTAATGAGAATGAGATATATATAGAGAGAGGGGCTGGGAGTGTGTGTGTGTGTGAGAGAGAGAGAGAGGTGAATCTGGAGTCTAACAATGGTGATGAACATTGGATGCGTAACACGGAATGCAGTATGGGGTTACTGCGGATAACATAGAAGGTGCAAGGATGGAAATAAATGTAAAATTCGCAATATCTCGAAATCTGCTTTTTTCCGGTTGCACCTACATGGGGATGTTCATAAACGTAGGTAATTGTCACAACTCAGCGCATTGTAACTCTAGTGACATTATCTACAATAGTTGTGTTTGATAGTCATGGAACATACTGAAGCAAAAACACACACACACACACATAAATATATATATATATATATATATATATATATATATATATATATAAATAGATTAAACAATATTTTAACTCGGAATAAAGAATACAACCTAATACGGCGCATGGAGGAAGTTTAAACGGACAAATCTTAATAGAAATATAGCTATTACAAAGGAATATATTAATGATTATATATAAGGCATTGGACAAAATAATAGGAACCTTTGTCAAAAGTAGGGTATATTGGAACTGTACTTGCTAAAAATGAGCACTGAGTAAATCAACCGTATCTTGTTTGTTGCAGGTAGGATATGCTGTGCACTAATAGTAGAATGAGGCAGTGACCAGTATGTCCGACGCCACGGAGTTTCAAAGAGGTCTAATTGTGGGTACTCATCTAGCTGGAGGATCTGTGAGCATAACAGCAACGCTAGGCGGTGTAACAGAAGGACCGGTCTCGAAAGTCATGAGTGAGCGGCAAAACAGTCATGAGTGCACACAACGCATGGTAAAACAGAGTCGGGTAAACACAATCGTGGTCGAAAGACGAAGCTGTAGGATAGGGACCGAGGGGCCTTGAAAGCGGATTGTGACGGCGCAGAAAACTCTACCGAGAAAGTGACTACAGGACTTAAACTGCACCTAAACAACCCAGTGTTTTCGAAAACAGTGAGACGGGAACTGTCCCTAATAATAGACAAGAATACTCAGAGGTGATGTGCATGATACAATGCCCACAAAAATTGGACGTTAGAGGATTGGCCGAACGTGTTGTCGAAAGTGTTATCCATTGCCTTCTTTCCCACCACTGGACGCGTGTTTGTCTGGCGAATAACCTCTGAAACATACGATGTGGACTGTCTCCGCCCGGTTGTAAAACATGGTTACGGTTCTATTATGATCAGAGGGCGCTAAATCATGGTATTCGGCAGTTCCCATTGTCACATTACATGGTTCGGTCAACAGCGAATAGAGAAGAGTAGGATAACCATGTCAGCCCAATAGTGGAAACTTTATTTCCATACGGGAATGCCATATTCCAGGATGATAGTGCTTCATTCAAACAGATGGCCATGGTCAAGGGTGTTTTCACGAGCATGCTGATGAGGATCAACATTTTTCTGGCCCGTTCAGACCCCAGACCTAAATATCATAGAGCCTCTGTGGGCTGTTTTGGAAACCAGGCGTTTATTTCATCCTTCTTCGTCTCTACCTGAACTAGAGGTTATGGTGCACGAAGACTGGATTCAAATTCCACTCACCACCATTTAGGACTTGTATCGGTCTACTCCGTTCAGGATTCGAGTTGTATTGCGTGCTTAAGGTGGACCAACACCATATAAATATAAAATGTTCCAAACTACACAATTGTTTCCATTAATTTGTAAAATACCTGTAGGTTTGGCTAATATTATTTTCCGTTAAATTTATGAACGCATGGCAATTCTATCTAACGTAGCTGTCGTTTAAAAAAAAATGTTATTACTTTCGCTTCTAAATGTTCGAAAATAAAAATGTCCAACTTTACATTTCGAGCAGGCTAGTAAAATACCATGTTACCCTGTAGGATATACCAGGTGTGTAAATATGAAACCGGAATTTCTGCATTTACAGCGTTAGCTGTCACTGTGGTTACCGTTAAACTGCGTCCTTGGCACCACTTGCTTGTTTTGACTGCTGATAACGATTTGCAACTCACAACCAGACAAGTTTCATGTCATAGTGTAGTGTCTAATAGCGTTGAACATGACGCAATTTGTACCTACAAACTACAATATGTGGACAGCATTGATTGTTTGTTACAATTTGAAGAAAACTGCTGCAGAATCGCATCGCATGCTTGTCGAAGCTTACGCTGATCATGCTCTTGGTAAGTCACAGTGCTATGCGTGGTTTCCAAATTTAAAAGTGGCAATTTTGACGTGAGAAATGAAGAACGTGGGAGACCACCGAAAAAGTTTGCAGATAGCGAATTGCAAGCTTTGTTGGATGGGGATGACGCTCAAACGCTACAACTCGCGAATCAATTAAATGTAACACGAGAAGCAGTTTCCATACGTTTAAAAGCCATGGGCAAGATTCAGAAGGTGGGAAAATGAGTTTCACATGCATTGACTCAACGACAGCAGGAAAACCGAAAAACCACTTGCAAAATTCTGCTCGCCAGGTACAAAAGGAAAGCACTTCTCTATTGAATTGTGACTGGCGACGAAAAGTGGATCTATTTCGAGAATCCTAAGCGTAAAAGATCATGGGTAACTCCAGGAGAACCGGCGACATCGACTGCAAGACCAAATCGCTATGGACGAAAGACAATGCTTTGTGTTTGGTGGGATCTATTATGAACTGTTGAAACCTGGCGAAACCGTTAATACCCAACGTTACCGACAACAAATGATCGATTTGCATCAAACTTTGCGTGAAAAACGAACAGAATATAACCAAAGACAACATAAAGTTATTGTGCTTACGATAATGCACCCCCCCCACACACACAGCAAAACCGGTCAAGGAAACGATTTGCGACGTTTGGCTGAGAAACCCTTCCGCATGCGGCTTACTCACCAGACTTGGCGCCTTCCGATTTTCTTTTATTTGCATCCATGGGACACGCACTTGCTGATCAGCGCTTCACATCTTACAAAAATGTACGAAAATAGCTTGATGACTGGTTTGTAGCACAAGAGGCACATTTTTTTTTGTCTGGCATCCACACATTGCCGGAACGATGGCAGAAATGTATCGCTTGCGATGGCCAATACATCGAATAAAATAGTTCTTAGCATTGTTATCCTATCACTGTGTCTTTTCAGTACATAAATTCCGGTTTTATATTTACGCACATGGTAAGATGTTTAGTAATACATAATATGTTTTACCAAAATATATCAGTAAATTAGTATTCCTGCCTATTAAGCTAGAGGAAACGAAGCAAAACATATGTAAGAGTCTGTATTATGACGATATTTCATCAAACAGAAATTTGTTAAAATTTCTGATGAAAGTAACATGTAAAACTATTTGTTACGACTTGCATATTAGGTAATATTATAATAGGTCAGGCTTGGTATTACTTAAGGCTCCACTGAAGATGCAACTACGATTAGATTGATCTAAACTAGCGTGGTTATTATTGTTCGGTTAGGTCAATTTACCGCAACTATTGATGTTTAGTTATTGCTAGTATAATAGAATAAAGCTCTCTACGTATGATCAAACAGTTCAACTACTAACGCTGATGTAAACATGTATTGTATTACTCGACAATAACATTGCTACATGCTATATTGCACATTACATGAACTTGGACCAATACTTAGCTAGAACAATTCTTTTTTCTCTCTCTCTTCAGAATACGTTATTTATAAACCATCACAAATAGCTAACGAAATAGAATTACATCTTTAGATTATCAGTTGTTTTACATTTATAAGCCATGGAAGTAATAAAGCAAACTATATATACACACACACACACATACATACATACATAAATACACACACCTATATATACACTGAATATTTTACTTTGCAGCAGATATTTTAGTTATTTGTGTGTAAATACAAGTTGCATATACTGCGAACATAAAAACGTGAAATTTTAACAAATTTCATCCATAGTTAAATTATTGTGGGGAAAAAATAAATTCCTATAGTCTATTTTAGCATGTCAGTTTAAATATATCTAGAAATATTTATTTTGTTTAGAATAGTAAGTAGTTAATTACTTTTGATCTTGGACGTTTTAAAGCTCAAGAAACGTAGCATAGTTTGATGCATGTTTATATCAATATTTTCTTGTTGATCTTGCAAATAAATCTATTAAATATTTGCACATATTGAATTTGATGGGCTGTGGATAGAAAGATTACGACTACATATCAATCGAAAGACTTAAATCCATAAAACCTGTTTTCAAGAATACTAAAAGAAAGTGGGTAGCCTTACCTACGTTATATTAACATTGGAAGGAAGTAACTAGAATTTCACTCATTGAAAGCATTGAGACTGTGGCTCCTTTCTGAGTTGAAAGAAGTACTTATCCTCAAAGACTATGAAATTATTATTCTATCAATTTCATAAACAATGGACTTCAGTCCTTTTGTCAATCATCGATTCATATATTCGGATGTTTCTTCTACACGAATACAAGATAGGATAGGATAGTGAAATCAATTTTCTAATTTACTTCTATAAGTCATATATTAACAGTAAACAAAAGTACGGAAGAACAAAACTACAGAGCCCAACTCGATTGGAATTTGTTTAGTCCTTCTCAGTTCTTGCTTTAGTTTTGAGTCTTAACCAAACCAATGAGTTGATAGTCAAATTAAAAGTTTAATATTAATACGCTCTTGAGAATAATGTCATCTATCAATTTGTCAAATTTGTTTAGAACTGGCGTCAATTTCATCTTATTTGATTCTATTTTCGTGAAGACTGTAGTCAGATTATTTTTATGTTTTATTCTTCTGATTCCCAGCTTCCTTCTTCAGTGATTATTATTGTCTATTTCGTATAAGCACCTGTGGTACTGTACGTTTTTAATTCCGACTTTTGCCTAGGCGCCTTGTTTTTCCAAGGAAGTCTGATGCAATGTTTTTCCTTTCGCGGCACACAATAAATTTTCTATAACTCAACAGGCCACATCAAAATGTTAGCTCTTTAGTTGCCACTGGATCGCAGAACAAAATATTAAATAACTGTTTCTGTAGATGTGGGGGTTCTAATATTCATATTTTATGCTCATACAAATAAAGGATACAGTACATGTTGCCTGTAAGCAACATTGCCAACTTCTAGTAAACTATAGTAAAATACATTTGTGACCTAAAAGCAACAATGCCAACTGCTGGTAAAATATATTCAGATAGAGTTTTGCTTGAAGGCAGCGATGCTACATTTGGAAATACATAAATGAAGTAAATTCTAATAGACAGAAACATAAACGACTTTTTCCTGAACTTCAAATAACCGATGCATACGTGTGAAAACACATTTTTAATTGTTCTGACACGTTTTTACGCAGACAAAGCATATTGACGCTTCTGCACCATTGCATCATTTCTTCATTGTTTGCGGTGAAAAGTCACAAAACAATTTCGATTTGGCACAAAACACAGAACCACACGACACTTGCTGCAATGTGTAGTGGAATATCCACCCTTGTAGTACCTACTTCTACCTTATTTACCATAAATACAGCAAAAAAACTGTAGAGGCCGGTAGTTACTAATGAGTTGGTGCTTGGTGAAAAGGCTATTCGTTGACCTATATCCTTCTAAAAACTGGAGGGGCCCATACCACCCGGCCTCACCCTAGAACCGCCTATGATCATAATACTCATATAAACGTTTCCTTAGGATCGGCAATGGAACACTTTCTAGACTAACGCTGCTTCACGATTACACGATGCATTGAATGAAACCCATTTTGGGGGCACATACTATGTAAATGGCAAATTTGCACAGCAATATTTCCCCAAATTCGTCTACGCCACTGAAAATTTGTGTCAGTCGCAGTATAAAATATATCTCTTCAGTGTCCGATTAGCTACTACATCGAAAACATTACTACTAAGCGATGACTATGCGATGACTTATATAAAACTTACGAATAATAAACATTGCTTTGTTTTCCCAGCTCACCAAATAATGGCAATGTTGTCTGTGGTCAACATCATTGTTTTAGTATCAATTTATGCAAAGCCAATAATTACAAATTAATAATGTTACGTGGATATTGAAGAACATTACTAACCTACCTTATTCACAAATTTTCGTAGAAATTCCTCAAAGAAATCTTCCAATATCACACGATAAACAACATGCAGGAACTGCTCACACATGGCAGGCGCCATCTGCTACAAAGAGACTTCTATCAAGAAAGCAGCGACAATAGTTTTGAAACAAATGTGAATCAGCAGACGCAAAATATTGCTTGGCAGCATCAGTGCCAAGTAGAGGAACAATTCATACAATCAATCTTATAACCCCGTTGAAAATTCATGTTGCTTGAAAGCAAAGCCGCCAATTAAAGGGATCTGCTCAAAATGATTTGTTACTCGACAGTATTGATATAAATATACTATTAGAACTATGCCACAATATAATAAATTATCATTTTAATTATTATCAATAGTATTTCATTATTCTCTTATATAGCTTGATTTGTTAAAAAAAGTAAAAGTTCGTAGCAGATATATTTTTTTGTGGAGGCACATCTCTGACCATTCTTATAGGATTTTCTCAGTCCATCAGGTTAATCTCGGTATGTTATCTATACCTTGAATATAAAACCTGATCTACACCTTTTTCTTCCTAGTCAATACGTAGTGCTCGTCGAGTGTTCTTCCTTCAAAAAGAGACATATTTCGACCATAGCATGTTCACAAATAGCAAATTTAATAAGTAAACATTAATTATCCGGTTCTTAATATAGTAACGAAAAGCTTGGTGCGGATTGGAGTAAATTAAACTTTGAAATTTATTGAGTAAAGCTAGTAGAATTCTTTGATACCCCAATATTAACGTTTACTAATCTTTAGTAAGCTGAAATAGGTGAATTGGATATTGAATCAAATCTTGACACTGAAAAAAATGAATGCCTTGACGCCTAGAGCGAGAACAACAACAAGAGTGTGAAACAATTTACCTTTCTGCTGTTTCGGTACCTAGTAGAGCTCAGGAAAGAGTTCAGAAGGAGCGAATTCGAACAAAAACTGTTGGCTGTTCTTCTTTTATCATCTTCATTGAGATTATTTCGCACATTTTGATATTTAGAAAACCCAAGTTAAAGTACACAGAGGAAAGTTAGTAAGATAAAAAGAGTTAAAAAAGTATATGTCCAGGAATAAACAATGATGTAGCAGGAGCTTTATGAGAACGCTGAACGCACAGTTGCTCATTAAAACTGGTGCTACTGAAAATAGATTTCGTTTAGTTTCTGTGAGCTGAATAAGCATTTGTTGCATAGGAATAAACGCATAAAATGTCGCAGATGGCGCCTCTTAAAGAACACTCCTTTTGGGCCAAGAGCATGTAAGATATAGGGCAGGAACTGACTTTTCGGTTAAGATAATTATTAAAAGTAACAGACTTACGGCTGAATTCAAAATTAATGTTACGTCTTCTCAAGAAGTTTAGGGAAAATAACAATTTGTATGATATAAATTACAACATTTTTCTAAAGTGGAAAGAGGAAAATGTTTTCTACCGCAACCACCTTTCTTATTGCCAGGTTGGAGGAGTATTTTTAAAATATGACTAAAATAAGTTTTCGTTAAATAAATAATTAATCAGAAAAGTATAAGTTATTTGAGCTAAATCGGCAGATTCTTTTTCGGAAGAAGCCCAGGATGACCCTAAGCTTAAAAGTTATTTTTTTCTTTAGAAATTTGAAACTTACTATATATAGGGGTTGTATCCAGGGGAGAGTCCGGATCCTCCTAAATTCATAGGTTTGTGCAGAAGTAGTAAGGTACCTGTTACCTTTTCATGACAATTTGGGGAGTGAAGTTTCGGCCGTGAGACCATGCCTTCCATCTGTGGTGATGCGTTGGTTTGCTGACCGTGTTACGTACGTAGTTGGACAGGGTGCAACTGTCGCTTTCCTGATTTTATCATAGTGGATAATAAGTCAAAGGAGAGGGAGGGATGGCAAAAGATGGTCAAGCCAGATTGTTACACGATTCCAGTTGTTTTGAAATGCTCGAGTGTATGTTACGTTATTGTTTAAAAAAAAAATGATTTTTGCATATGAGTAGATAATAAATAGTTTAGCTTGGGAAGTTATCATATTTTTATATACTGCAAGTGACTATGTCACGAAATATTTAATAAAAACAATGTTATATTTTATTGTAACAATGGAACAGATAGGCCTACATTAGTAGAATAGGGGAGAGTTTGTTAATATTTTTAAGAGCGTCTGATTGGCCGAGGATGGTGGGTGAACCCCTCAGTCAGGATGGTGGGCCGCTGGGGTCGAACCCATGACCTCCCGAATCTTGCGCCTACGCTCTACCACTGAGCTACGGCGACTCGGCGTTGAAAGAAAAGGAGAAATGAGGCGAAGTTGATAGCAGCTTGAAAGAAAACATACAGTATAAGTAACATAAACCTCATTACATTACGAGAAAAGGAAGGCCTGTTGACGTGATCACTTGCGAAAATATATAATTATGTGCTTTGTATTTAAGTTATTATAATACCTTATAGCAGTGTTTCCCAACCTTTTGCAGGCTGCGGACCCCTTGATTACTTACTAGTTTTTTTTTTGCGGACAACCCTGCTCGTACAACCAAGGAAAACATTATACATAAAGTATCAGTAGATCTTTTTGCGTTATCTATAGCTTAAAAAGATGTACAATTTCAATACATGAAAGTACAATTGAATACGTTTTGCTAACAATACTGCAATACGACAATTAATAGCAATAATAGTAAAAACTATTGAGTTTCTTTGCTTACTATTTTTCAATGTGATGACAGTAGTTTTGCGTCTGTCAACATTTTCATATGTGGCTTCAAAGTAGATATTTACAGGCGCAGATCTGGTTGAATATCAAGTCTCTTTCCGTACTTATTTTTCATACAAACAAGTACAGAAAATGTTGACTCACACAAGTAGTCCCGAAAGACATCAGATGTGAAATTCTCTTTCTCGGAACATCAGGATACAAAGACCGTGAAAAAATCCAAAAGTCTACTATTCCTAGTAAACACAAACTGGGAAATATAATCTTCAAGAAGCAATCGCAGGACAACTCAATAAGCTGGTCTTCACTTGGTGACAGCTAATTTTTATTGTTTAGAAAGAAGATTCTTCATCCAATTGTTTTTCTCGTGGGGAACCGGAAGTTAATCTCTCAGCTTAGAATCCAAAGAAAGCGAATGCTCCTTCATGTTCCCAAATTTTCATTCGAAAGTTTTGTTTCACTTGCCGACAGAAAATCGTTCAGCTTGGGAAAGAAATCGTATTCCTTACTGTCGATTCGAAGAGCTCAACGTGAAGCTTGAAGTTCTTTAGTTTTGGTTCTAATTTTGTATCAACCAGAAAAAGTCTCACCTCATCACTACCTCGAATAAGCGAGTCAGGACTCTTCCACGAGATAGCCAGCTAACTTCAAAATGTTCTCTTCCCGTCTCGTTGAACAATGCAGTGAAGTTTTTTGAGTTAAGGGAGATTCTGGCGATGACTAAAGGGCTGCAAGTGGTGGTGAGATTAAAGGTCTTCATGTTTCTGTCGTCAAATGCACGTGCCTCCTTTTAACTTCTCTTGAGCTTCAATAAAAGAGTTTGGATGAATCGCCACTCCACGACAAAACCGAGAAAAAGAGTCGAAAAGCAATTAACAGAAATTCAGACTATTTCCTTGTTTTGAATTATGGTACACGGCCTACACAGGGCTTACAAACCAAGAAATTTTTCTTCAATTTATTTACATTTAATAAATGGGTTTCTACTCTTAACAAGTACTACACAAAGATAACTAACCTCTCAGAAAATGTTGATACAAAAGCTCAAAATTTAAGTTATAGTTGTTTTAAGAATATGAAACACACGGGAGTAAATGAGGGAATTGGTCTTTGACGTGCGCTTTGCGAGAAATCGCCCTTCATCCACATTCCCCCTTTTTTCCCTGTACGCTTAATATCAGACCATTAAATGTTGTTCATTCACTTTATTTACTGTATTGCTTTGGGTTTGTTGAGTTCGATTTAACATGGCTTTCGTGGTCTTTATAATAGGAAATCTGTATAATATGATGTAAATATCGGAAAGTAAATTCTCGTTACATAACAAAGTATTGCGGACCCCTTACATGCTTGTCACGGACCCCAAGTTGGGAAACAGTGCCTTATAGTTATTACGTTCATTAGATACACATAATATATGGATTATTGATTCAAATTAATGTTAAATGAAACCCACACGCTAAACGCCCGATTATCCAAGCAAATGACGGAGCAGTTGACATAACTGAGAAAAGCTGTTGATCCATTTCTTTTTTATTGAAGGTCTTTAGGCAACTTTGGCGCAGGCCAGGCGAATGATGAGAGAATTGGTGGAATGAAGAAAGTGGGTTGAAACGGGACAACCCCGAGAAAACTCACGTAAACAGTGTTTGTCCACCACAAAAACTACGTGTTATAAGCCGGGATCGAACGGAAGACACCAAGCACCAGAAATCAAAGCTCTATCCCACGGGCCAATGTTGCTCAACATTGTTTCTACACAGCATTAATATATCATAACTTCCCTTCAACGTAAGTCTATTTCTAAACAGTGGAATCAGATTCTTTAAACATACAGCGTACAACAGATTAACTTGTACCATAAAACTATCTAAATTCCAATCTGTTAGCGCCATCCGTGTTTTGATCTGTGTTAAATTAAGTAAGTTGCAACCACTGCGCCAGCGAAAGGACTGTTGTCTAAAGTTCAGTGAGGGACAGAGGCGGAGACTTGGTGTGCAGATTCGCTGACTGAAATGTATTACCAAAACATTCTTTCATGCTATCTTGCGCAAGCTTCATTACTACTAAGTGCTTGTGTAAAATGCAATGGGTGGACGAGAAATGTATTAAACAGACATTAAAGAAGTGGAATCCTGCAAATATATTGATATGTGAAGCTTGTTATGAAAGAGAAGTTAATCAAATTGGTCATGCATGTCTAGGATATGTGAATGGTGAAGTTCAAAGAGGAGAAGACTTTGAAGAATATTGTAGGAAAGTTGTGTGGCGTAATGTTTGAAATTTGGAACATTAAGTGAACTTTATCGTTTACATAAAGAAGATCATCAGAAAGTTGAAGAGGATGATGAATTAATGAGAATTATGAAATATGGTTTATGGTGAGTGATAAATGTGTACATGTCAAGTGTAAATGATATGTTTTTTGAAAAGGATAAAAATCGACAGTTGAAGTGGAATTTAAAACTCTGAACTGAAAATGTAAGATTTTTGTGTGTTTTATGGTGGTGGTATTTTTATTCGGGACTCGTGTGTGTTACAAACTTTTCGTACTTATTTAAAGGAAAATCCAATTACTTGTAGTGGGTGTAAGTTGAAGATTCTTCATAACTGTATATATGTATGAGATACAGGCAAAGTACTTTCAAAACATTTGCTGAATCAAGTGAATCATCATGAAACATTTGTGGAGTACTATGAAGTTTTCAAAGCACAAGGTCAAGTAAGTATTTCCATAAATACTTTTTTCAAAACTTCTAGAGAATTAGTTCATAATAGTGAATTCATTGCTTAACTCATAACTGATATGATACATGAACAATTTTAAGTAGAAAAGTCTGTAATCGTGTATTAAGAACAGTCCATTATTGATGTGCAAAGATTTAAAATCTCTGCACATGAGTTTATTATGAGAGAATTTTGTATCGTAGCGTGTGATGCTAGTCTTTTATTCCACTGTTTAGTAAAACTTCCATGTGACATTACGGAAGTAGGAGTAGGATATCAAAAACAAGTACAATGGTTAACACAGAACTTTCACGGTTTACATTGGGACACAGCAAATCGATACAGCGTTTCACATATTCGTAGAATAATTTTTCAATTGTGTTCAAGTAAACCTACATTTTTTGTAAAGGTCTTGAAAAGGTGCAGTGGATTAAAAAACTATTTCACTTGGAAAGTGTGAATCATGTAAGTGAAAAGGAATGTCCTCCTCTGAAAACATTAAATTTGAACACTGGTATCTCTGAGTGTACTTATGATGACCCTGTCGAGGTGAATGCTTGTGCATTAAGAAACTGTTTACAATTACAATATTGGATGAAACATGAGAAACCACAGAATCTTGTAAATACCTTATCAGCGATGTGGATGTCAGAAGCATGTGTAACTAGTTTTATAGATCCCTTTAGTGCACGTTCATAATAAACATTATACTTATACTTTATTTTATTTGATATAGCCTTAATAATAATAATGATATAAAAAATATTTGTTTTTACTATAATTAAATTTTTATTTAATTTTTTCTTTTCTCTTGATAATTTTTTTACAAGTGATTTTACAATTTTATCATTTTTCTTAAGATTCGTAGTTTAAAAAGTAGAGAATATATTTTTTCCTCGTACAGTGAAATAAATAAATACAATACAGAATAGTTCACAAAGAATAGATTCCTCATGTTGAATATGAGTTTTGTTTACATGATATAATTTACAATTTCGTTTTAAAAATACAATTTGTTTACTAGGTTCATTTCCAAAGCTATCAAAATATTGTCCCCGTCCGTGTTATTAATGTACTTGGCAGTCCAATCAGTTCCAGGGGGAGCTGACGTACTTAAATTCACTATACGTGCTGCCGGATATTCAATTTGTTTTGTTAAAGTGTCCACTGAATAAATTCCAGTAAGCGTTGTTGCAATAGTATAGTCCTGAAGAATAACTTTTAAAATCTCATCACTCCACATCGCAATTAGATTCACTAACCGGTGTTGGTTCATACACTGTTCTATTTTTAGGTAAAATAAAAGAATGTAGATGATAATATGTTAAATACCTTGCATACACTGAAGCTTCGTATAAGGCACAGCGAAAACTTGTAAACTAATGAAGATGATGATCACATCTTTGCGATGGAAAAGGTAATGAATTATATTTTCGACACTTAATATCTTCTAAATTAATCATTGTTCTTTGTAGAAGAGACTCTAAAGAAACCTGACGTGATTTTCCATGCGCATAAACACTTTCACTGCAGGAGGCATACTTAATAAGTATGTTTTTAACTTCCCCATATTGAACTTCACCTTCAATCCACTCTAAACCAAATACATCAAGACTTAAATATTCTTTTGCAAATCTCAAACTTGGAATAGTAATATTTGATATTGGAAAGGGAGGTTTGAAAAGCCACATTTGAAAACTATTAGCATCAGGATTAACTATGGCTAGTTCTTTAACTATGAAATTATTTTCCTCACTACACTAAAACGCTGAAAAGTGTATGACAGTCCTCATGGTCAATCTCAAACTGAAATAAATTTCACATTGTATGATCTGTATATACATTACGATCTTTATCGATTTGAATAAGTGAATCAAATTAAGCGTAAACAATGCACGAAATAGAATGTGCCGGTGCTTGACTCAACCCTATTTTGAGATTAACAGGAGAATTTTCAATGACTTCCCATGTAGAATCATCTAAAGTGTTAGTATTAGAAAGAATAAAAGCATAAAGAGTATATCCATTGGGGTAATCAGAATATGTGATCGTATGACTCATATTTTCATGAAATGTACCCGTTCCAGAGTACACGGTATGATAACTTCGAACGCATATATGATTTGCATAATCTAGGGTAAGAGGAGTAGGAGGATAAAATTGGGAACCAACTTGTACTTGCAATTATTAATATTAAAATTTTGGAAGTGGAAGGGATTTTCATTATATTTCCCATTGAATGCAGTGTTTGCAGTAAAACCTATAATGAGACCTTTTGGTACATTTCCAAGAAATATATTATCAAGATTATATGAATCAACATTTGCAGGAATAGTATGTACTCTTGTTTCAACTCTGGTCACTGGTAATTTTGCAGTATAATGACTCATAAAACTGTTTAATTGTAAAGCTAAAACACCAGAAATATTAATTCGGCGAAGATAAAGAATAACATGTTCCAGTTTAAATTTAAATAAAGAATTTTCAGCCGCCATTAAGCAGAATGCATCTTTACTACGATTTAATTTTATACGAAGATTGACTTTATTTGGAAGAATACGATTTAATCCAGAAATATCTGTATGGAGTCGTCCAAACATATCAATGAATGCGCTACCAGCAACAAGAGATTTTCGTTTATGATAACCAACATTACTTTCATTGAGAGTATTTAAATGTCCTGCAGTATCCATACACCATAATAAAGTGGTTAAATCAGTTTTGCTTGCATCTTCAGAATAATTAAATAAATGTTCATAATATGCTCTGAATGGGTAAGATGCATTCGATGATGAAATTATTTTGTCATTTAAAGATATATTGACTTGACTAAAATGTGCATGTAAGAAGTTATTCACTGGTGCTACATTATCTTCCATAACGGCTGGAGGGCCTGCTGCAGCTACTTGTAAATTATCTTCATTTCCCCTTAATATTTTACACTTAACATAAAGATAAATATGTGCAGGATGAATATATTTTCCAGTCTCTCCAGGTATAAGAAATTCAATAGGTCCCTCAGAAG